>OU860783.2:0-105856 GCA_917862395.2 Heliconius sara | reverse complement strand
TTCAAATCCCACCCAAGGTAATTAAATATTTAATATTTTCATTTCTTTACTCTGGTGTCGACACAAAAACAAAAAAGACACTACTTAACACCCAATGTACGACTGTAATTAAATGTTCAAATTACTTCTAAACGTGGAGAAAATAAAAACACTTCATTCTTCCGAGTGGGATTGAACCCATGGCCTTCGCGCTTATGCCACGGCGGCCTTTGTTATTTTTAACTGTTAAGTTAAATTATCATGTTTCCATATATGGCAGAACGTAGATAATTATGAACTATAAGTATTACAACAGCTTTTAAATGAATATTTAGTTATGATATTTTGTCCACGTTATCACAATCTTCGGTAGTATAGTGGTAAGTATCCCCGCCTGTCACGCGGGAGACCGGGGTTCGATTCCCCGCCGGAGAGAATACTTTTTTTAGTTTAAGAATTTTTATATATTATTTTATTTCCAATTGAATTATATTTTTATTTTTATTAGAATTCTTATAAAAGTATAAAAATTATACGGATTTCATGCTATAATATATTTGTAGTACAAATTTAATGCGTTCTTATGTTGATTGTGTTGAGAAATAGAGTCGCCAACGTCCATACCACGTCTTTATAACATAATCTTATCAATGAACGATAAATCGTATCACGTCTCTCGCGGTATTATTTTTATTTTGGACTGAATTGATTGATTTCATATAATACTTAATTTCAATATGTTTATTTATTTATAAACTTCTGTTTTCACGGCATTCCTATTCAGGGGAGTCAAATGTTTAATATTTTAATGTCTCTGACGAGGCAAGCGCGCCACCATTCAACACGCAATGTCTCGAGAATTCGGCGAAAAGTGGGCAACAGAAGTATTTTAAGTATTTTAATGGGAAATGGAGTATCTTAACACTTAATTCCAAGGTTCTCTCTGCCTACCTTTTACCTATATATTTGAAGTTAAAAGAGAAACTTTAAAACTAATATTCCTTCGATTTTTTACGTTTTTTATATTATGTGGCATAATTCAATCCTGATTGCGACCTCTCTTACTCTTAAAACTTTTTATGTCCGTCATGATAGACAAATAATTATTGATAAATATTCATAAAATAAACAAAAGACTATATAAAACTAACGAGAAAAAAAGAAAGCCAAAGACTTACATTGTTAAGCACATTACATAGTTCGGTTTTATTTTTCCTTTTTGTAAACTATGGCATGTCACCTCTCGCATTCAGAGTGTGTCATGTGTCATAGACCACTGTTAGCTATTTCTATTCGACAACGCAAGGAAACCGCCGGTGAAAGCTAGGTAAGAAGTCAGTTGCTTCACATCGCGACGTGTAGTATTTACGTATATCTACATACTCTTAGATAAGCCTGTAAATGAAAGCTGGATGCGGCGTTCGAACGGAAACTTTGTCATTTTCTCCGCAACTAGTTGTCGCTAACTTCGACTCCGCGGGAGCTAGAAGCTCTGTGGCTTTGGTTTTGTTAGTTTCATGCGTTTTAAATTTATAACTTTATTTGAAAACTTTCTTCGTGACTTTAAAAGAAAAATTTTATAAGATAGTAGTAAATAAAATATTGACAAGTCATTCGCAATATACTTAGTATGGTGGATATATGTCAGCGATGATAGCTACATGTGTATGTAATTTGATAACAACTGGTTGTATCTCAGATTTATATAAAAAAGGCGTGGACATTCTACCTACTGTAGTACTTCTACCATCTGTACTACATGTATGAAATAAAAAAATAATGTTGCTATAGACAAGTACGGAATGTAAGAGTATTTACCATTTATTATAATCATTAATAATATGCAATACACCTATTTATTAACTTCAAACAATACATTGTAAAATAACAAATATTGATTAATGGAGATTGAAGACAACTCGAGCGAGGTCTACTCCGGATCATACTTACAGTTTCTTCGTTTGCTGATAATTAAAAACCTTTCAAATTATATTTTTCATCCACTTCTTCAATAGCAATAGTGATCTGAATGCGCTCATAGCTCTAAATCAAACGAGTCCTCTTAATAAAGGTGGAAAAAGGAGTAAAAGGCGACAGTTTCTGCGGCCCAGATTAACGACGCGGCGATAGCTCGCTGGCACCGTTACAGTGTTGAAAAGACCCCACTTTGTTAAGGAGTTGCGGTCTACAGACACTGGTATTTCCTTTTAGAAAACAACATTTAAACTGTGATGACTACAAATAAGTCTTGATATAATTAAATTGGTTTTTGCTTAATTCTTATTTTAGATAGCAGTAGGACATAATGTAATTCTTTAGCTATTTTAGTAATATTTGCCGCATATCCAACAACAACAAGTAGCGCCGTCACCTACACTCCCACACGCGCGCCTCGTGCGACTAGGGCCGCTCAGCAAGTAGAGCTAGAGCAGTCCCCGCGGCCGGAAGTTACCACATTTTTACAAACAGTAAGTGGCTGTCTTTGATTTTTAAATGTGCTTCTAGTTTGGATGGTTGTTCTAGAAGTATTTTTCTTATTAAACTGCTGGCTTAGTATCATTGTTTTTGTTAAAGATTTTATTATAAAAAAAAAATTGGCTTTGATACATGAAAAAAAATTAAGCTTAATAATATAGATATTAAAGAACCAAATTTCCTTTCAATTTGTTAAAAAATATTAGATTTTTCATCTTAATATTAACTACTAACTTAACGGTTCGCTCTCTACTTTCTACCATTTCGAGACATTGCGTATTACATGACGAAGTTCAACGCCGCCCTTTATCTTCTGGGATGGGGAAATGAAAATTATTTCAATATGACATACCCCGACTGAGGATCGAATCCACAACCAGTCGATTTGCACCACGTTTGGCCTCGTATAACTCTTTTTAATATTGTCATTTGTTTTTTTAGTAAAATAAAACAAACCATTAGTTTGGAAAATTACAAGGCCGTAGTTTAATTATAACACGTTGGTATATTTAAATAAAACTAGGTCGTAATTAGAAGTACATTATTGAAATGTATTAAATCCTGTGGAAATACAATTAAGCTTCCAGCTTATAAACTAAAACGAGTACCGTTGAGTGCCATCACGCCGTTGCCGGTGTAGTTTTGTTTATAAAAGTATTTTGACATTTCTCTAGAAAATATTAGAACATATGTAATACTTTAATTACATTTATAGTAAATTCATAGCGTCATGTCGCAGAGGGACAGTGCACCGCCGCCAGTGCACACACATGATGGTTGAAGTTCGATCCTCACTCAGGTTTAACCTGCGGTGTTCCGCTTCGCCTAGGTTCCCGCTACCTACTAGCGTTATGCGGACTTATTTTTTAGTAATAATAAATGAATTTAAATGGAGGGAAGTATTGCTCATAAATGAATTATTTTTTTTTAAATGAGTACTAGATATTAAATAATATAGTTTCCACAATTTCATTCTAAACTCAAAATGTACTCGTATGACACCATATGTGATTGTATATATAATACATTCGTAAATCGCATGTAAACTGAGTAAAATCCAGATAATATTTTTTGGAGATCCGAGCTCTTCGGATAATCCTGGCTGTTAAATTCAAACGAGGTCGCCGTGTTGCCAGCACCGCGCGCTGCAAAGCGAAACAAACGGCTTCACGAACAATGCAAAAAGCCGGAGCGTTGTCGTCGGACAGCGTGAGGGACGGTAATAGAGACGTACACACGTACGCCTCTAGCACTCTACTAGCCTTTCGTCTGTAGTTCTATAGTGATAGAGTCGCCTGGCTTGTACTAACTGCTTCATTATGGATATGGAATGAATTTTGTTGTTTTTGTTTTGTCATTTTATATCTTTAGTACTGGATAGTTTAAAATTGAACATAAAACTCAAAAAGAAATTTCAATAAGTGATTGACTGATTGACAGATTCGCAATAACATATCACTTCAATTATACATTAATTAATTATACATTTTCTTTCTTCTTCAATATTCACTCTCGAATGTCCGACCGTGACAACATCAACGCAGCACAATAACCCACCGTCAAGATCTTATACTGCTAGAGTCCTCTGCTACCGGGGAAGGCCCGATTGTAACATTAGTTGTAAGTGTGGTAACACTGCCTCCAACAGGAAACACTCATACATTGAAATATTTTGAAAGAAAAATACTATAGTCCTATCTTTGAATTTAATATTTTTTCTATCTTAAAATACGCGTGAATACAACAGGCACCACGCACATGGAGCTTCTCCGCTGCGTCGCCGCTACGAGATTTAGTACGAGCTTAGGTTATTAATTATATGATTATCGGAACATCCACTTTCAGCGACTATCGCGTTTCATTAGGATTAGTGTGTAGAGTGATCACAATTGTAAATGATTCAGACCGCGGCCCAATATTTGCGTTGTAGGCTTTACTCGCCAATAACGCAGCGCGTTTTGAATTATCAAAATCCCTCATTTAATTATATAGTAATCTCTCTCACGTGGACACATCACAGTACGCTATTTATATTAATATTGATATTTATTTTCATGACAACGGACACTATGTACAGGTCTGCGTGAACAACTTATATCAAAAATATATCAAAATAAAACCTCGTCATGTATGAACTGCAAAAGTGACCATTTGGCAAATAATAATGAATACTTTCTCGCAGTGCCTCGAGAATTCGGCGGAAAGTGAGAAATGGGGTGTCTTGACGCGTCCGTCTGCCTCCCCACTCTTGTGCCGGAGTCCAGCTGTAGCCGGCACACGGCGTGAGGTCGAGGTGTAAGAGGGCAGCTGCGATATAACATGATTTAATAGCTTCTTAGAATAACTTCTTAACTTAACTTAGTCGACGTCAAGCAAGAGACGTGTTAAATACACACTTTTCAAAGCAGCCACTGTTTAGTTTTAGTGTTATGTATAAGTTCTGTTTTTACAATAACAAATTATTTTTCACCTTAATTGCCTACGTACCTACTTGGCATTTTAAAAAACAAAAACATTTTTAGCTCCACCTCTCTATCACAGTAAATAGGAATAATATGGCAAATATTACAAAAGTTCCTGCGAATATAGAAGAGAGCTATATTAAATAAATACAGCATTATTACGCAAGTATAGATAAATTCTGTGAACCGTTTCCCTACATCCATCAAAGTTACAAGTCGGCAGGTCTCCGCTGCGGGTTGCGTGCTGCACAACTCACAAATCACGCGGCGATTTAACGAAATTTATAGCACTCCTTCGAGATTACTAACTGCGGACGTCCTGACCGCGACTAGAGAGTAGAGAGTAGAGACTCTACGAGAGAAATGCTGGGATCAAATTTTTTCTATCCATTATTAGTTAAGTGATTAGACGTTAATACTTGAGAAGTATTAAAGTAACGGAAATTTGTAAAAATCTTACTACAGAGATACTAACAACATAAATAAGTTGTAACAAGCGTATAAAAATTTCGACGTAGCTTGATGAGAACTTATGGCTTAGTGGTGAGAGCGCCTGGTCAGTTTCCAAGAGGCGCGGGTTCGAGTCCCTTTACGTTAAAGTTTTTATACGTTTTCTAAATAAGTATTTATCCTGATGAGAATGAAGTCGACCAAGTAGACTCTGTTGTCGGTACTTCGTTTGCTTGTATTTGCGACTGACAGAGATCGTCTGTGGTTGAACATTTCACGGTAGAACGTAACTTAGGTATCATAGTAGGATGTCGGTAGTCAATTGTTTATTTCTTTATGTTCATTCTTGTATTACTTGCTGTATGACACACCCACTTAACTAGCATTTGTCCTTATTTAGACTAGAGTTTTAGGGAAAAAATACTAGTTAAAAAACATGCAAGTCCTTCCTTTTAAAATGTTTAAATTTCAATTGAGCCCACTGGTCGTCTCGTCGACTAATGTCGGCACAATCAGCACATCATGACTCGTAAAGTTAACTCTAGATATAAATTTAAGTCTTACAACAACCTATACAATACACTCGTTTGTACGAAATATTTTTTTTAGTGTTCTTCCTCCTTTTCTTTCAATATTTTATTTTTGTAGCACCAATAACAATAAAGATCTACTCATAATGAGTTTAACAAGTGACACACACCTCTCGTGTCCCTGCGAGTACGTCACGGCGGTCTATTCCCGCTGATGTTTTTATATTTTCAGTTGTAAATGTAAAACTATATTATTTGTTTTGATTTCAAATAATGTATGCGTTCAAAACAGCATTATAAAGTTCAATTCAACGCCTGACATTGTTTTTAGAGCCATGAATACCAATAAAATACAATTTATTTAAAATAAACTTTTATTTTGAATACTTAAACACTATAAATCACGTACTGCTTATATATACCTGCATTTGTATATATACGGTTTTACTTATTTTTGTTATATACAATTTTTATAATATTAATTGACTCGGAGAAATAGCGTTATTCACAATGAAATAAAGAACAACTTTGTTTCACATTAATATTAAAAAATGCTAACTTTTTATAATTACAAACTCTCAAAAATATATGATTGCCGTTATCACCGTTTCAATTAGGATTTCAAAATATTGATATAAATATAATAAATTGAATGGTTTTACAATATGCGGCGTTAGGATCCTTAACCTAGCATCAGTGCTGGTCAGCACTACAAGCGACTTACGTGATTTTTTTTCGGTAGTCTTTTAGTGTAATTGTATTTAATCTCGAACTCGAAAAAAAGTAAAGTACATTTAAATACTAATTTATTTAAAGAAATAAGCATTGGTCTGAAGAAACTAAAGATTTTTTTTGTATTTATCAGTGAATCAATTTATTATGCGTATTATTAGTTATATATCGACCATCGAATATTGATTAATTAACTGCCGATCATCGATTATTGATAATCGATGAAATCGATCATACTTACGCTACTACCCAATGTAATATATTCAAAAGTAGAGAACTCGGCGTCCAATACCTAGTTTATGTCCTCTATAACATGTGAGATATGTGAAGATAAAAACTATTAATACCAAAAATCATAGAACAAATAAATAAACTTCTGACAAATTAATAGAAATTGCAATAACGCCACGTTCATTACCTATTCCGCCGCCGTTTAGACACAAATGAATCAGTAATCACTGGCAGCGTACGTGCAGTATTGTTGATTAAGATCGCGCGGCGCTCCCCACAGGGAGTGGGGAAGGGGGGAGGGAGCGAAGGGGAGGAGAGGGCGTGACATAAGAGCGCAATCTGTTATATGCAGCTTCTTTAATTCAAAAAGGTTAAGAATGACGGAAGATAAAGAAGGTGGCCTGTTGCTAGACGCTGGACAACATAATTAACAAATATTTATATTCTTCTTTTAAACCCTTCGCCCTCTAAATTGTTAAGTAATTATATATATATATATATATATATATATATATATATATATATATATATATATATATATATATATGTAAATGTTATATACACATAAAACATAGTTTATATAAAAAAAAATAGCAATATATAAATGAATTAATTTAGTGAGGAAATAATGTTATATATTTAAGTAATGACTTTTGAGCATTTCCTTAGAAACATATAGGCTTTTAGCACGTCTGATGTCGATAGGTAAACAATTCCATAGACGAGCAGCTTTATTAGTAAAAGAATTGGAGAAAAAGGAGGAAGAGTGAAGAGGAATTTCTAGTAAAAGATTGTTGTCGGAGCGTAGAGAACGTAGATGAGTGTCATGAAGAAACATGAATTGTTTCTTCAAGTAAGGAGGAGTAAAAGGATTAAACAGCACAGAATAGAGAAGATGAAGTATATGAGTTTTTTTTTTTATTTTTTTTATTATTTTTTATGGAAAAAACACGGCAAACGAGCGTGTTGGTCACCTGATGGTAAGTGACTACCGCCGCCCACGACTCCGTGCAACCCCAGAGGAGCTACAGGTGCGTTGCCGGCCTTTAAGATGGGTTGGGCACCGGGGCCTGGCATTACCTGATGCGAAACGCAGTGGCATAAAGCCATTACTTCACGCCGGTTTTAAATGCCGGGGGTGGTAATGATCCGGTCGAGTCTGCCCATGCGTGTTGCCATTGCTGGCGACGTGACTCTACCACACGTACTTTAGTCGCCTCTTACGACACCACCAGTACCAGGATGATCCTATTCTAGGCCGGGATCATACGGCACGAAATATAAAATAACGAGTATTCCTGCGAAGGCGGATAGGGAGCCACTTAAGCTTATTTCGAAACTCGGAAATATGATCATATTTACGTATACCAAATATGAACCTGATGCAAAGATTTTGAAGTCGCTCAAGTTTATTTAATTGCTCCTCTTTAATATCAAGATAACATACATCCGCATAATCAAGAATTGGTAATAGGAGAGAGTTTGCCAGCGCAATTTTGGTCGATATTGGTAGGAAATTGCGCAGCCTTCGCAAAGACGCAGAGGCAGCATAAATCTTTCTACTTACCTCTCCTACTTGTGTTTCCCAAGACAGATGTTGGTCTATAACTATACCTAGGTTCTTTACAGTCTCGCTATATGGAATAGTAACCCCATCGATTATTATGCTTCTACCAGATGTGTCACAATATAGTTTTTAATATTTTTATAGGATTTTGCATTCATTGAAGATCTGTCATCTATCCACTTTTATCTACCTTCCCTATCAGTGGTCTACATCCAGCTTCTATTTCTTTCTGTATTTATACCTTGCTTCATGATCGTTTCTGCATAGCAGAATAGACAAAAGGAACCTAATCTAAAAACGTTCCGTTCCCCAAGCACCGCCCAGTCTTTAAGACATTGCATGATAATTAGCGGAACTTAAGGCCTCAGTCTACCAAAATTAAATACAATAATTCCCCTGCATGAGAGTCGAATCCATAACCATCGCGTTCAGACCCTGTTCAAATGGGCCACGATGGCCTTAAGATCAAGTAAATGAAACTACTGGTGATAACAAATACAAAAAAAAGATGTTGTAAAACTAATCAATTCTAATTCTAATAATAAATTAAAATTCACAAATTGGGAAGTCTTACATGATATTTGATAAGTGATATTTGATAAGTGTTTGAGATCAACTGCGCTAAGTCGATATTAAATAAGCTTCAAGTTTCCGTAATGATAGAAGGCTGAATAAAAACAGAAGCCTTGAAAATTCCAAAATTTTATTAAATAGGATCAATTTCTGTTTCGCCGTGCCATTTTTTGCGAACGTGGGGACCCTGGCTTCCTCCTCCTCGTCACGCAGCGTCTACAGTTCGGCGGCTTCCTGTGAATTATAATAGATAGGGATTCATATCATTCACGCACAGAATTATCTATACAGTTTTGCCTATTATTTATCTTCCTATTCTATTGTAACGTTACGTCACACAAGTGATCCGTATAGTACCGGTGTTCGAAAAACTAATGAAGCAGTTCTCTACCTACTTATTCCTTTTAATAATATTATGTCTTGAAATAGAAAGATTTTCATAACAGACCGACAATTTATCTTTGTCACGGTGTAATAATATTTTTACGCTTTTCTTGCAGTAAAATTATGTTAGCTTTGTGGCTAACACAATTCATTTAAAAGTTAATTTTAACTTTTAGCCGATTCCATTATCAAAAATATATTATTTTATATCACTCAATATTAAAAGTATTTTGCAATACTGGCTATAATATTTTTTAAACTTTTTTAAAGTGTTAATCCACACTTAGGAAAGATAAATACTTAATTAGAAAACGTATAAAAATTTGAACGTAGCGGGACTCGCACCCGCGCCTAATTATAAAATAAAAATATTATAAAATAAAAATATTTAAAAAAATAGTATTCTCTCTTGCCAAACGATAATTCTTAGTAATTATCTTTGGGTAGCGGAAATTTGTAAAAATCTCCCTACAGAGATGCTAACAACATAAGTTGTAACAAGCGTTTAAAAATTTCGAAGTAGCTTGGCGAGAACGTATGGTCAGAGCGTCTGGTCGGTTTCCAGGAGGCGCGGGTTCGAGTCCCGTTCAAATTTTTATAAGTTTTCTAATTAAGTATTTACTGGCAATATTAATTAATTAGGGTTAGGACCAAAGCCGCTAATTCAAATGAAGTATCAGATGAAAGGGCTCTGGCTAAGCTTAACCTCCAATTTTTGTGCGGTACCCTCGGTGGGCGAGCCCGACTCGCGTTTGTTCGGTTTTTTATACTAAGTGCTACCATAGCTCATTACACGGATGTACCTACGTACGATAGTTTACTTTTATCTAATAACTTCAAACTGTATTATATTTGTCGAACTCTACATCCTCATACATATAATTTTCATAATAATTTCAACAAATTCACAAAATTACAGTGAGTTCCTTGAGGACCGCGGCGTGTAAGCATGTAAACAGTCACGACCCGTCGCATCGCGTCGCTTCATTGTAACGGCTGAGACATTATTTGTATATTTTGGTACTAACTGCAATTTATCATTACGTAAGTTTAACTTTGTCAAGTTTAACATGGTTCATTGACATTAATAAAACAAATTAAATTTTATATATAACATAACAACTTCCACAGCTTAGCGAATTAGATTTAGGATTTACGAATTGGAAACGACAGATATTTATACACAAAATTGGATTTGTTATCGTGAGCGGGGATCTCCGCTATGGTAACAGACACCACTGGCCCTGCACCTCGGTCTTTAGATAATTTGCTACTCGTACCTACCTATACAATACCCCATAAATATTTTATGCCGCTATCAGCCCCAAATGAAAGCCGATCTAAGTCCGTACCACGCGGCGCTGAGTCCTAAACGCGAAAGGTCATCTAATAACCAATAATTTATCGTACTTTACTATGGAATGAGCCATTACAAAAATGTATAAAGGCGAACAATATTCCTTAGACAGTAATGTTGTATTGTCTGTTCGTACTACGAAGCGGAGACTCGGCAATAATATAAAAGGCATAATGAAAACACCAGCTGTTTCAGTAGCAACAAAGAAAGACCAATAGAACTTTATGGAATCGGCCGATGAGAACTTGCTCTATATCAATAACATTTTACTTCAGATTTGAAGTTAGAACTCGCTTTAATAGCATAATTATGTACTTTTTGTGGTACATTGTGCATAATTTCTTTGATAAATTGTTTTCAGTCAGAGCAATTAGAGTCTAAGAACGACCGATAACATTGCACAGCCTGATACCTTATTTATTCCTTATCTTAAACGTTCGGTATGTATAAAGATATCTTAATAGAAATACATATCTTTATTGGCTTCCAATTGTTAAAAAAATATTCTGATCTGTAATCAATACACCAACGATACCTTAAATGTTCTGATCACTGTATTGTCACCATTCCTGCTTTAGAGCCACCATTGTCCCGGCAGCCAAAAAATATTTCATTTCTCTAAATCCCATAAAAAAACCATAATATACAAAACCTCAGAGCAAACTGCTCTTCAAGAAATCCTAATAAAATTCCAATGGACAATTTTTGTTCCGAATAAAACATTCATAGCCGGTTGTAATGAGACCGAATTAAAACGAGAAGGGTTATTTCGAGGAGAGAAAAAGGCAATTACCGTAATGGCGGAGACGCTAATTGTCCGCGCAGAATTGACAATTATGTAAATTACAACCAAAATCCCCATACAGAGATAGATGCCTTCAAGAATGATACTAACTTTGACAAGTTTGACACGCAAGAATAAATTAACGCTTCGTTCCTTTATCCGCACTACTTTTATTTTAGTTCATAAAGTCAGAAGTACATTATTTTTGATTAATTTTTCTATACTTCATAAACTTAAATATTTGATATAAAAATGATATTTTGTGTCAGTTTTAATAAATTTAAGAATAAAAAATGCTAACATTTACATAAAGGAATTCGCTGAATTAAGAAATTTCTTTAGAAATTTAAAACTTTTGATCTCCAATTACAATTTTATGTATAAAAATATATATTTTGCACAAAAAAGCTCTACAAGCCCGTCGAATAGAACTTTTAAGATATAATGAAGAAAAAGACACTCCGTTCCCCACTATCTGCCGAATTCTGGAGGCATTGCGTGTTGAGTGGCAGAAATCAACGCCCCGCTTGTCCTCGACACCAGAGCGAACGGGTATCGAACCCACAACGAGTCGCTTTTACAGTCACAATTTGTGCCCCTGCGGCACGACTGGTCTGGTAAAAGAGACAATATTCAAAATTATTATTAACGGAGAAAAATCGTTCCCGAAACTGCATTGTACTATCACTTCACGATATGAAGTAATTGTCGATGAGTTTGCGCCTTTGCAGGAACAGAACAGCGGAGATCGTGTTTCAGATTTAAGCAACAGTTATAATAACCTGCCATTTGCCGTTGCCGGCGACGTGGCCGCTATTCCGATACGATAGAGTTCTTTTTCCCGTGTCCTCTGATCATTATGAATGGCCAGAATTATCTTGAGTGGGATGTCATCTCAGAAGTTAGGTTTAATTAAAGTTGCCACTCGGAGGCGGTCGGTTAAGACGACTCCTAGTTCTGAATTGCAGTTCGTTAACTATTTGCATTTTATGTTTTACTTTATTGTGAGGTTCCCGATCGACGGTGGCTCGTCGGGGGCGGGTCGGGAGCCTTTGTTACATTTAAATACATCTTACTTTGAATCGTTCATCGCGGACGCTCCCAGCGCTCGTCTCATTACACTGAAGGCGTGGATGCAAACTAGCTTCGCATTATAAACTCATTTGCTAGTTAGTGATCGACTAAAAATAATTTATACACCTCCCAAAAACTGCAATTTACTCAGCCATGTGAGCTGTTAAATGGTTAACAATAACGCTAAAAATAATGAAAAAAAAATCTAAAATTATAAATATAATGGCAAAATATGAATGGTTTGAAGCTGAATTTGTAATATCTATTATTGAAGCAGCAGGTGTGTCGCTGCGACGTGCTCTCACAATCTTAAACCCCTCTGACAATCTTAGAGCCGGCTCTCTCATCGGAGAAACTCAGCTAATAGTATAATTGAATCTATCCGGTCGTAGTCGTGTCGTTGTCGTGTCGCCCGCACTGTCCACTAGACAATGCAAGAAGATGCTTTTATTACTGGATTAATGCTTTTGATTACTATTGGAATTAAATTGTAAATAACTTTGAAAACTTTTTATATTATTTAATCAAAACTGATATTTAAAGTAAAAATGCACTTCCTATCACCAATATATATTGTAGATGCTAATACTAGCAGCGCGCTGTATCTTTATTATAGAATATTATACATTCCTCTGTTTCAACAAGCTGCAAATTGTAAACTGGATCTTAACAACAGGGTCTCTTAACAACTTACATGTCTTTTTCTATACTTCTATAGAAATAGTATAAAGTTAAAGAGTTTGTTTGTACACACAATCACAGCAATTACTGGTTCGAATTTAATAGTCCTTTTTGTATTATAGTCTATTTATCGAGATAGGCTTTAGACTATATTTCATTATTTCGATGCAGCACTATGCCTCAGTAACTTCCAACAATAATGAGTGCCATGTGTCGTACAAAATTCTTAGCTATTTCGGTTCGACGTCGGGGACGAAACCGCAGATAAAAGGTAGTTACATATGTAAATAGAATATTACACATGGGATAAAAGATCAGTAAGTCTTTCTACCTACCTTTTATTTTCTATGTAAGGGATTAGTGAATATAAACAAAACGAATCAATATATTTCCGGCTAATCCGGTCCAGCTGCTTTCATAACAACATACAATACAACGTATATGTGTATGAGGAAATAACCAAAATTACGGGCTGTAATATGAAAAGAAAATAAATTATGTGAAAGGCATATAAGCAGGGTCGCCATAAAACACGGGGGCGGGTCGCGGGCGACGGCGGGGGTGGGGCGGCGGGCACGCGGGGGGAGGGGAACTGTAATTATATGTAAATCCAGGGAACATTAGCGCGCTGTTAGCCGGGTATCCATTGTCTTATTTATATAATAAAAATTAAAGTAAAATTTTAAAATCTGACGATGTCACAAGTATTGCTTAAGATAGGAAATCAGACTATTCAATCAAGATAATAGTATTTTAAAAATTAAACTGCGTCATGCTCGTTCACTCATAGTAGGATGTTGGTCTCCTCTTTGTTCATCAGAATTGGCGTAGCAGAACTCAACGTCGATGCTTTATCTTACTGAAGCAGGGAAAATAACCCACCACCCTGATGATCGCTCCCACAACCATCGCGGTTACAGTCAGACATAGTCCCAATATGGCCTCATAGTAAAATGTATGGCTAAAGTCTAATTCTTACGTAATTTTTCCCGACTAATTCCCGACCGTATGTATGTATGTAATATTCTTTATTACCTCATATCTCCAGAGCCACTGAACGGATTTACATATTTGAGGTATCGTTAGATTCGTATTAGCAGCCCAAGTGTTCTTAGAGAACGTAACCTACGTTAAAAAAAGATAATCATGTCGGCTATAGGACGCCATTGGACTAAGTGAAAAAAATATTTTTCTCGTCAAATACCACAATATGTGTATCAAATTCAAGACCTCAATAAGAGGATTTCAAAAAGGTATATCATAATTATCATTACCAAAATAAACTCTAACAAATAAATGAAAAATAAAAAAAGTTGTAAAAACAAAAACCCCGACTGCATAAAACTAAAAAGAAAATAAATAAGCCGAATAGTTTATTAGGACTAACAGTGGGGACCTATAAGTAATTCTTCAATTAATAAAATCTTGACCAGGAACCTCGCATAACTTAACGAGGCCCCGACTGTTAACGACGACGGTTTTTGTTTTTACAAATATTTTTCTTTTTTACATTTTCTACTTTACATTACAAACCTTTTTGGTGTTTTAGATGTTTTATATGTATTGTTGTTCTTTTATTAATTTTTAAATGGTAATAAATTGAAAAATAAATTATATAGCTGAGGATCTAATTATGATAGGACTATTATATTATCTCACAAAACTCAAACTCAAAAACACTTAATTCAAAATAAATCGACCATTAAAACATGTTAATATGAGATAATTTCTGCACAAATAATAGTTCTACAATGGAAATGTACACTAGACTGATAATATGAGTTTAAACAGCGTCCCCCCGCTCCGCGCCACGAGCCACGAGCCACGAGCCACGTGGCGCGCCACTAACGCGATAGTTAACACAACCTGACAGATTGTACGTGAAATAATACTAATTGAATGCTCCAATTAGATCACCGTTACACTCAGCCCTCCGTCGCTCCACGTGAGGTGTTCCCGGTGCTCCGACATTAACCCAACGAGGAGCTTTTGTTGCGAAACCGTCGTATATATATTCTAACTGTTTTTAACCGACTTCAAAAACGGAGGTTATCAGTTTGATATGTTAATAATATTTGAGTATGATGATCTATTCATTCAGGCTTCCAAGCACGTGTGCTTAATTTGGTAAGTGTATGTTTGTATATTTGTCCAGGAATTTCTCTAAAACTGAAAGTCACATCGAGATAATTCTCTTAAATTAAGCTATACTTCAACTTAGGTATACTTAACCTAGGGAACAGTACAACGTTCATTAAAATCGCTTCAGTAGTTTCAGAGATACGGGGACATTAAGAAAACATACATAGGTAGTAAATTTGCATTTTTTTCCTTTTGAGTTCAATGGCTATTTTATTATTTATTTGTTTGATGTCGATTTGTTCTATATTTTTGATTAGATATGGCAACTATGTGATTTATAGTAAATTTGTAATAAATTATAAGTTCCATATGATCTTTAAAGTCTATAATCTTTGTGAAGCTAGACTGTGGTTATGTAGTTAATAAGAAGAATGATTTAATTTAATTTAATTTAATTATTTCTTTTTCTTATTTCATGGCACGCTCGAAACGACGAAAACCAAGAAACCAATTAACTTATTTATTTATCTTTTCTTCAGCAATTATTAATAATACCTTTTATAAATGTAATAAAATAAATTATACATAAATATTTTAAGCATACAAAATATTAAAATTACTTTATGCGGTTTATTGAAATGTATATTTATCTTCACCCTTAATTAACATAGAACGAGATAGGTAAAGGTGACCTAGTGTTTAAACACTCCGTTCTCCACCTAGACTCTTCGAGACTGAGCATAACACCGCCATTTGGCGTTTTTATGATCAATGAATGCGAATTATGCCGTATTTAAGCATTTGTTACAATGCAAACACGATCGACGATCGAACCCACAATAGAAGATATTGTCCCACTGCGCCACGATGGCGTCAAATTTATATGAAAGTGATAAAATAAAATGCAGTACCATGACCAGAGTCGCTTCGGTTGAGACCGGGCGCTTGTAAATTAGCAGGATCGAGCTGATAGCGGCAATCGCCGGCTTACAGCGACGGGATTTTTTGCTTCCCCATTGGAATTGCGATCTCGGGTTCCTTTGCAGCTACTGCGAACCGAACTGAACTTCGTCTTATAGAACAAGCAACAATCCTTTTATTCCTATTCTTTATCAACAGTTAGGTTTAGTGTACTCCACTAAACTTAACTGTTGATAAAGAATAGGAATAAGAGGATTGTTGCCTACATTTTTTTAATTTATGGGTAAATATTTTCTAAAATACGTGTTTTAAAACTATGAATATGAAATATTGAATAGTCTGTATAATATTGTTTTTTTTTACATGTATAATATCACAAAAAAAGCAGATCAAGATTATATACACGAGTATACGTAATACGGCATATAATAAATATCTATGTTACATATATAGAGACGGAACCTGCAAATGTTCCTTCAAACTCAACGTTCTGAGGTCGCAAATGACGCGGATATTCCATGCATACGAATTACGCGACTCAGGTAATGAGTCGAACCCCGCTCTTCCGATATTCCGAATCTAGACCGATTTCTTCGAAGAAAATGGGAAAATTCCCATTCAACGCTTGATTTCACCAAATTACAATGTTTATCTTAGAGAGTAGTATGTTCAATTAAGATTTTTAAAATGTACATTGAGAGTTTGTTTCGTAAGTTTTGGTTCGATATCAATTACAACAATTATTGAAGGGTAAAATGTAGGGAAAAGAACAACAACAGTAACATTTAACATTCATATAACATAAATTCAAGTTTACATAACACAATATGATTATAATAAATACATTCTCTACAACTCCAGCCAGCTTTTTGGATAAAACAAATAAAAAAATATTTTTTTACATTCAAAGTAAGTCAACCCAACAATATTTTCAATAAATCAGCATCATGCCGTATACAGCACTGTTTATCGCACACAGCAGGGTAAACAGAGGAAACCTAGTGGATTAACACACCTTCTACCCAATTCTGCAGGCATTGCGTATTGAGTAGCAGAAATCAACGCCCCGCTTTGCTTCTACAGAGAGGGAGAGAGAACGAAGAAATGGAAATATTTCGAGTAGGGATCGAAGACACAAACCAAAAACCAGTCAGCTTTACAGTAACACTTAGTGCCTCTGCGCCGCTACTGCTATATGATTTTTTACAAGAGATATCGTGCCACCTTCACTGTATGTAAGGCACTATATAAAAATAATGGTGTACGTATAGGTAACAGCTTGCCGTCGGTCGCTGCCGGCTGTACAGAGTACACGCGAAATCCACTAAAATCCACGTTAATACCTCGTTAGTGGCGTAATGCGGGGACGAGAGCGCGACGCGTTCATTATTATGTATCGCAACGTGCACCAATACCCGTGTACAGGTGGCGAGGGAAGCGGGATTAACAGTTATATTCTTTACTATGTTTTGGTTCATCCTGCTTTATAGTGGGGTAGACATAAAGGTATAATCAGCTTCACGCTGTATCTCGCACATCGCAGGGTAAGTGAAAAGAATCTAGTGTTAGTATTCCCAACTTTCCGCCAAATTTTTGGAGGCTTGTGATTTGAGTACCGGAACTCAAAACCTGGTTTTTTGCCTTAGTGCCAGAGCGAGGAAATGAAAATATTAATAAATAATATTTCATTCTAACCCACAACTATCGCATTACATTCACACTCTGGTGCCCCTGCGCCAGGACGGCCTCAAAATTGAAAATAAAGTGATAATATTATATTTTCGAAACTTTGTCGTTACCGTATATATAATCTCTAAAAAAAACTAGGAAAATTATTTTTTTCAACCTCTATACCACACTAGTGGTACTCTAGTTTTATACCACATAAAGCAGACTGGAAAGAATCTTATGCCGAGACACTCCGTTCTCCACTTTCCGCTTGAATTCGGCACATTAACGTATTAAAACTGCTTTTTGTGTTACTCATACTTTCAACTATCACGTTAAGAGTCAGATCCTGTCCCTCTCCCACTGTGCGTCAACTAAAATATTTAATACTATTTTTAACACTGTATCCTACATATCCACATAGCGGGGAAGAAATCTGGGAAACTAGTGTTAAGAGCCTCAGTTCCCCATTTACCACCGCAACTCAACACTGCGCTTTACCTTGACACCAGAACGAAAAAATAAAAATATTAAATATTTAATTTCCTCGAGTGGGAATCGAACCTACAATCTGTAACGTTAATAGTCATATTTTTGTGCCCTTGCGTCACGACTGGCCTTAAATTCATTAAATATACATATGAATTCCGTTTAGTGAGATTCAAACTCGCAATCGTTTAATTCAGTCAAGTTAAACTGCCAACTGTGCGATAGCGCCAATGATTGATGATAATAACGTTGTCTTTATCGCTGTCCTAATTATACTACAATACACACTAACGTATAATAGAGAAGTTATGTATTGTTCGTATTGTATTGAAGTATTGTCATGAAGGAAAAAACTTACTTACTAACTTACTTAATAAATAGATCTTTTTTTTATGGAAAAGACACGGCAAACGAGCGTTCGAGTCACCTGATGGTAAGTGACTACCGCCGCCCGCGGCCCAGTGAAACACCAGAGGAGCTACAGGTGCGTTGCCGACCTTCAAGGTGGGTTGGGCGCCGGAGCCCGGCATTACCTGATGCGAAACGCAGTGGCATAAAGCCACTACTTCACGCCGGTTTTAAATGCCGGGGGTGGTAATGATCCGGTCGAGTCTGCCCATGCGTGTTGCCATTGCTGGCGACGTGACTCTACCACACGTACTTTAGTCGCCTTTTACGACACCACCAGTACCAGGATGATCCTATTCTAGGCCGGGAGCACACGGCGAAATTTGTGAAATTGTTGTATTTTTTTTAACTTCACATTGTATCCCGCATGTATCAGGGTAGGCGGCTAGGAATCTAGTATTAAGACACTCCGCCCCCCACTTTCTGCCGAATTCTGAAGGCACTGCATGTTGAGTGGCGGAACTCAGCCCCGCGCTTTGCCTCGACACCGAATATTTCATTTTCTCGAGTTTGAATCGAGCCCACAACCTGTCGCGTTTACAGCTACACGCTTGTGCGCCTGCGCCGCGACTAATATTTTTATAGAGATAAGTATGATTCATTATTGTAAATCAAACCTTATTTTGTACGTTGTATGGAGCTATTACTGTTGTGATCAAAGTAGGATGTCAATATAGGTATATAGTTCTAATTTGTAGTTGTAAAGGTAAGACATTTGTTTCTAGGTTTCCCTTGATTACCAGACACCATGTGAGGCTGCAGGAGGACAGCGTCTGACTGGTGTGGGTTCAATGATTTATTATTATTTCCCTATTATAATAGAAAAAGAGAGCTCGGCGTCAAGCAAAGGCTATCATTGATTGTGCAAATGCGGATTTCCTTAGAACGTCTTATAATACAAGGAAGAGACGAATGGCAACGCTCTTGCGTCCCATTACCCACGAGATGGATAGACTTGATAAAGTCCTGCGATGGTTGTTCCATTAACGAATGCACACGCAATGCTGAAGATGGGGAACTCTTACAATTTCGTTTTTAATTGGATAAGACAGCTCACCTTGACCTCTCTGACAAGAATGTACGATTAAGAAAAAAAAGAAGATATAATAGACTACTACTACTACTTAACAAGCAGCCTCTAAAATTTAAGCAAAAACTAGAGAACCGAGTGTCTTATTCTCCCAACTTACACTGCTATTGTACTACGCGGTAAGTTGAAAGAAATACCATGTAATACCGTAGAAAATCCCATGACAGGTTAACATTAAACTATACAGTTAAGCTGTTCCGTTATTTCTCTATCATTGTACCTCATTATAATCCTCAAACACAAACACGCGATCGCCCAAAACTGTGCTTTACATTAACGTAGCCTACTAAAATATACGCTCTAATGCACGCTGCTTGTTTACTTCCAATATTATATATATATATATATATATATATATATATATATATATATATATATATATATATATATATATATATAACATTTTTTTTAATAAACGCTCATGTAGTCATAGTCTCACATAGGTTGTGCTGCTTTTATGTAGAGATACGAAAACCTAAAAATTTATGATATTTTAACATTGTAGTTATAAGTGTATGTGTGTGCTGTGTGCTGTGTGCACAGCAGATATAGCAAGTATGTTTTTTTTATTAAATTTCACACTTTAGTTTAAACTATTTATTGTACGAGTATTGTGTGGTAAAAACACCAATAATATTAAAAGGGTAATTCCAAACGATTTTTTTTTCATTATATATTTGAAAACAAATATTATAATGTTACAAATAATTGTTTAAATGATAAGTTTGGAGGCCGTCGTGGCGCAGAGTCACAGGGCTGTCACTGTTCTGGTAACGACACGGTTGTGAGAACCTACAACCGCAGGGAACGAATTATTATTTATTAATAATTCAATTTCTTTCATTTCAGGTAAGTGGGGATCAGAGTGTTTTGTCTGTCTGTCTGTCTGTCTGTCATGATAAGCATTTGAAAATGAGACATCACTGCATTTTCACACTACTATTTAAATAAACAGCAACTATATACTACTATTAAATACTTTAAAAGCGTGGTTTGTAAAAGCTGTACGATTTATTTATGTACTATGTAGGTATATATGAATACATGAGGCATTAGTCACACAAATGACTCCACATTACACAGACGCACTCTATTATTTATTATATAATATGACTGACTCAATAATTCTTTATTTTTGCTCGTATTTTTAGCCGATTCCAAAAGAAGGAAGTTGTCAGTTTGACATACATGTGTGGGAGATGTTGTTGGATTTGGCTAATTTTGAGTTTGATCATATCTGTTTAGACTTCCGAGCACGTGTCCTAAATTAAATATATACATATATATTTGTCCACCAATTTTCGTCGTTGGTAATAAAATATAAAATCGAATTAAAGGTCCACTCTACTATTACTTAACACTAGGTTCCCTCTGCCTACTCTGTTGTGTACGGCACACGGCGAGAAGTGATCGCTCCAAATATCAAAATCAGTGCAGCAGTTTTTGAGATATGGAATACGCATTTCTGGAGGCAACATGTACAACATAAGCACTTAGGTGATGTAATATATTCGTAGTCGGTTTTTTTTTTTAATAATTTTTATTATCTTTAATATATAGGTGAATTCAGAAATAAAAAACATTAAATGCAAAATGATCATATAAATCGGCATACGAGTATGGTTTGATGGCAGTTGTTACAGTGGATTGGAAGGACACTAAAAGATTTACATTTCATTGTATACGTTTCAATAAAAGCGGCCCCGCTGCTACTGCTCGAGAGCACACGTCCTCATCGGTACCGCACGACTCAAGGAAGGATGAGATGCAACTTGAGATGAGCTAAGCTACAGCTTATGTTGTACTTATGACAGAGTTTTGTAAGAAAGCATTGTGACACAATCAAAAATTAGAGCACGTTATGGTCATACGTTCCGGTCCTTTGGGAAATTTTAATTAACTTATATTATTAGCTTTTCTCTGCGACTTTGCCCGCGGGATCAAATGGAAATAAATAAGAGTTTCGTAATTACTTAACCGCAACTTACGCCAGTCGTGGCGCAGGGGCACAAAGTGTGATTGGAAAACTACTGGTTGTGAGTTTGATCACCATTCGACGAAATTAAATATTTATTTTCATTTCTTCGCTCTGTTGTCAAGGCAAAGTGCGCCGTTAAGTGTCACCTCTCAACACGCATTGCCTTCAGAATTTGGCGGAAAGTGGCTAACGGGGTGTAACTTAACACTAGGTTCCGTCTGTCGACCCTGCTGCGTGCTCCAGCGCAAAGAAACAGGAAGCTGAAAAAAAACAGGTGTAATTGGTTACATAGTAACGATGCAATACAAATATAGGTCCCAGCTTTCATCCAAGACAATAAAAAAATAAACCGAACCGATAGTTCCTGAGATTAACGATTTTAAGTAAACTCTTTAAATTTATAATATTGGTAAGACAATTGGTAAGACAACAGGCTTTCTCTCTGATATTGTTACAGAATACAGAATGTATCATCACTAAAACAGTACGAAGCAAATAATTGTCTGTTTGATTTCTCCTGTAATATATTTTTCATGGAGCGGCTAATTATTCTAGAACGGGCTTTAACGAGCCAAAACGTTTATCAGCTAGCAAGTGTTACATGTGGCAGAGGCTTTGTTTATTAGAACCAGTTTTGTACAATTTTGTATTTTATTCATTATAGATGAATAAACGACTAAATGAATTAGCCTCACGCTTTATTTCTCATATAGCATAGTAGGCACTGGGAACCTAGCAACAATTGTAAATAATAATCCATTCTACTCAGTGGGCATCAAACCCAAGACCGTCACGTTTACCATCACGACGTTGTTAGCAAATATTAAACAAAGTGTAATGGTAATAAGTTCATGATTTTGGAGACTTAAAATAAAATAAAAACATTAACATATATTTTTTATTTCAATTCAAATAAAACACATTTACAGGGTATAAATTTTTTGTTTGTTAAATACTTGTTAAATACTACTTCTTGACGAAGATTCCCAGGGCACGCTGCTTTGTAGTCATGAATCTATGAAAGAGAGATGGAGAAACTACTTCCAGAAGTTGAACTGAGCACTTAGCATCCATGCAGTCATTATCACGACACACCAAGAACCTTGGACTTATCGCATGAAAAACGGAAAAGCGGTGGAACCTGACGATATTTCGATCAAAGCGTGGAAATCGTTAGGTTTCTCTTATTATTTTGGTGTGCTCATACTTACTGACCTTCCTAACCATATCATGAATACTAGAAAGATGCCACACCAATAGCTTAGCCTTATTCTCCCTATTCACAAGGGAAGGGCCAGTGCGGTGTAGGGGCATTAAGCTTGAGTCATACCATGAAGCTCTTTCTTTTTCAACCTCAAGCTCCGCCGATAGTGTACTATCTCTGAGTCTCAATATGGATTTCCCCCAGGATAGGGCATTATGGACTCCATTTTCCTCCCTCAGAATTTTGATGGAGGCATACAGGGAGAAATCTGCATGTGCCCTTTTTAGATTTGCATGATGATGAAGGCCTTTGACTGTGTGCCTCGTCATTGTATCGTTTGGGCATTGCGATCCAAAGGGATCCCTGAGTCCTATATTGAGATTTTCAGAGACATGTACCACGATTCCATTTTTATAGTTAGGATTGTTGTTGGCTACGATGAGCACTTCCAGATTATAGTAGGGGTTCACCAGGACACAGTGACTTACTGGTGTGGTCTGCGATTGTAGGATGTCGCCCAAACTCACGGCTCTGATATACGACTCTCGACGATCTCGGCACACTCAGGAGCTTCACGTTACGGAAATGAAGATGCTGATCCATGCTGATGGACATCCTCCATATGCGAGGTAACGCGATCAGACCGCATACGTAACACATTCATCCGTCGTAGTCTTAGAGTCAGTGACGCAGATAAGCTCTCAAGACCGTCGTCTAAAATAGTTTGACCACGTTACGCACTGGCCTAAGAACTATATCGGATGCAACTGCTTTGCTATATCAGTCCCTAGAGTGAGACCTCCCGGACGCCCAAGGAAGCGCTGTATGCATGTCGTGATGCACGATATGAGAGCCAATAATCTAACCACCGAGGACGCTAAAGACCGTGCAAAGTGGAGTAGGTTGTGTAGGAATGCAGACCCTGGTAATAGCCGGGATTAAGGCCAAGAAGCATTTGTATTTTGAACAAACCCGAAGATTTTTTTATAAAGGACACGTAGAATTTGAATTCACAACCATCAAATTCAAATGAACACGAACCAAATGAGGCACTGTGCCGGAAGTTCATATCGCATGTTTTTAATTTTGTCGTACTATATCCTCTCATACGTCGAAATTTTGATTACTGAAAAATATCCGATGAAATGAATGAATTTGAATGTAAAATGTGTTTTTTATCCGACGCAAATTGTACTGTGATGGAACAACAAATAAAATCATATTTCAAAATACTAGAACACGATGAGATTATTATATCGGTTTTATAATATTTCATAGAAAACTATTAAATATAACTAAAACTAGTATTAGCAATAAATTGTGTTTAGATTTCACATATTTATGGCGTAGTTCATAAATGATGGTTCCTGAGCCGCAAGAGGTTAGTCCGCCCCGAGGAGCGCTAGGGCGGCGTGGGGCGGCGCGGGGCGCGGGCGGGGGCGGCAAACATAAATCTAAGTACTTTATCGCCTTATATTTTTATTATATTCGAGCTCAACAAAGCCAGCGCGCATTTGTCTCGCTCAGTATCTCGCGCCGCGTACAATGGCGAAATCAAATGGTAATTTTAAATTTTAAGGAGCCCCTAAATAAATTGTTTGAGGCTACGTAGAGTCGTTTGCGTTGAGTTATGTGCTCCGGCGGCGCCGTCGTTACGCGGACTAATGGATGGTTCGCGCGCGATCAACTCCGCTAAATAAGCGTCGTGTTTGGCACCCGCTATTTCACACTTGGAACTAAAATTTGGCTTATCTCTGTGTTATCCGACTGCGCGGAACGAAGCGGCGGCTTAATCTATACATAATAGGTATGTGCAGGACGTGATTATACACCAGATTGTGTCCAAATGAAGTTAGGAAATGTTGGAAACGGACATTATGAGTACAAATCTGTTTCTAGATATAAAGAAAAATAAGAGAACCATTTCATTTTTTTGCGAATTCACTAAATATAAATCGAAATTATTTTAGCAATATGCTGAACTTTGCTTAGCAATATTAAATACAAAGTTATACCGACAATATTTAACGACATACATACGAGTATGTATATAGGAGACCTAAATAGAATTCGCAGAAAAGCTTTCGCCAGATAATATAATATATGATATTAAGAGAAACGATAACGACCATCGAGCCGGAGGAGCGCGATCACGCTAGCGAGACTAAGCGCCCTCATACTACTAAAGCGTTAATACTACAACAATTGTTGCATGATATAATAACGAAATTGTCCGTTAGAGCGTGTCCGCAACCCCCCCGCAACCCGTCCTCACGGCCTGCACGATGAATAAAATTTACAAATATATCTACATATTAAAATATCGCCTTTACGCCAGTACATTGCTCGCTTCTCGTTGCTGAACACGTTTTAAAATAAAGTATACCAGTAATGTATACGAAACAGTTAAGAAAACGGATATTATTACAATGTTCTTAGTGGAAGCGTTTTGAAACTGAATTCACTACTTCCTCACAGTGGCTTCGTTTCCACCTGCCTGAATACACTGTTGTTATTTGTATACTTGCATCATAAAGGCGTCGAGATTCAGCGAAATTTGGTTCATATTAAATGTACGTAGGGGCTGAAACACCTCGGTGAGTGCGGTGGATACGGTCCTCTGAGCCAGAGGACAGAGAGGCTTTCTAATTTGGCAAGCGGCGGACCCGCGGTGCACCGTACGTTGTGTCATGTAACGGAGATCCGGCAAACTACGTGGTTTTTATATTGGTTACGTAACGTTTACATAAATTCACAAAATCATAAACTTTGCTGAAATGTTATATTTTGTTATAGCAGACAGATAGACAAGCTTGAATATGTCGATAGATGTTCCGCTCTCTGATCTCTGTACGAATTTGAGATATTGCGTCTTTAGTGGCAAAACACAGTAGTATGGCTGCTCAAAACGAAGAAATAAAAGTAATTCAAATATAGGTTATATCCCCCTCAGTGGGATTGATTACAAAACTATTACAATTACTGACGCCTTTACAGACGTTATAAAATAAGCGTCATTTTTAAGATATATTGTTTTCAATCGACAAATTATACCTTATTAACAATATTTAAAATATGTTAAGTTATCGAGTGTAATGCAAATACACTCGATAATTTAACATATAAAAAGTACTCAGTAATGGAGTGCCACGTATCCAGGTGGTGAGGATAATCTTTTACTTAAATTTGGTATATTCCCCTTTTTCCATTTACACTGTGTGTTGATCTTTGCTTGTTTATTGTCTTTAAATTTACATGACACATATATAATCTTAATACTTTATACACAATGTTTATGGTAGCGTACCTCAGAATGTAAAAGTAAGTCTTCCCGTTGACCTACAATCCTGAAACTGGTACGGAAACCTTGGTGGGCGAGACCGACTCGCGCTTAACATGACGCCGTCATGGCGCATGTGAAATAACCCTAGCAAAAGGACAAAACTACCGGTTCTATTAAATACATAATACATTATAGTTATCCGTATAAAAATATTAATAGATCTGTAGAAAAACATTAATAACTTTACCAAAATTGGTGATTTTCATAATATTAACACTAGAAATAGACATAATCTCTGTGCACCTGTAACTCGGTTGCATCGAATCCGTAATTCTTTTATGGGACTTAATGTGTACACTTTTACAATAGGATCCCAGAAAACGTCAAAGAATTTTCTATATCACATCAGCTTCACGCTGTATCCCGCACACTGCAGGGTAGGCAGAGGGAACGTAGTGAAAGACACTCCGTCCCCCACTTTCTGCCGATTTTCGGAGGCATTGCGTGTTAAGTGGCAGAACTCAACGCCGCGCTTTGCCTCGACACCAGAGCGAAGAAATGGAAATATAAATTTAAGTAAATATTTCATCTCCTCGAGTGGGGATCGAACCCACAACCAGTCGGTTTACAGTCACACCTTGTGCCGCTGCGCCACGACCGGCCTCAATTCTATATCACGATTTAAAAAAGTTGTGTAAAGACGTTTGTGTGTTAAAGGTTATTACCAAATTAATGATTATGTAAATGATAACACGCCTTGGGAATGAAATGTCATCACTACAGTCTGATTCAAAGGTATCATTGTCACAGATAATTAAACATATATTTGTATAAAATTGATTTTAGAAAATAAGTACCGCCTCGTTTCTTGCGCCGGTTCTTCTCAGGTCTGAGGCATTAACTTTAGTGAACTGGTGGTAAACTATTTGACTATAAAATGAAGCATGTAACTTCTTATTTTGAATAAAATTATTAGAATTTGAATTTATTTGAATTTATTTATAAAATTTATATTTTTTTCTGCTCTTGACTTATGTTCTATAATATTGATTGAAATAAGTTTTTTTCACTATAGTATTGTAGAACAACAGCAGCGTGTAGAACGAGATGCACCTGAACACAGATCACTGAACTAGAACGATACGAACGTTCAAGCCGCGCCGAGTGCACCGCCGCTAGTACTCACTTAAGACTACAACAAAATACTTGATTGTAATTAACTAATATTTTTTAAATGATCTCAGTACTAACTTTCATGTATTATAATTCTGTGTTAGAGACGTAAATAAATAAATAAAATAATGTAAACAATTTATAAAAGGATTGATTAAACAATACGAAGCAATATTATTGTTATTAGAGGCCAGTCGTGGCGCAGGGGCACAAAGTGTGGGGAGTCACTCGAGGAAATAAAATATTTATTTACATTTATATTTACATTTCTTCGCTCTGGTATTGAGGCAAAGCGCGGCGTTGAGTTCCGCCACTCAACACGCAATGCCTCCAGAACTCGGTGAAAAGTGGGGAACGGAGTGTCTCAACACTAGGTTCCTTCTGCCTACCCTGTTGTGTACAATTTGATTCTAATATTGTTTTTTTTTTTATATAATATTTAAAAATAATGGTGTTGTTATGACAAATGACTCACGTACTAGCACACATAATAGTTTGATACTTAAGAAATTCTCATTTTCTTAATATAAGCAAGGTAAGGCTTAGCTCTTTTAACGCAAGAATGTTATATGAATGGTTTAAATCTGAATATTATATAAGTTCTTGTGAACATTATAATAATGGAAAATACCCAAGATCTTCTTTTTTCAAATAACAAATCACTATAAGTGCAAGCACACACATATAGGAACATGAACGCAATTTATATATTAAATGAATAATAGTTCTAGCGGGCACCCCCACACCGCGGGCGGGTTGCTAGTCCATAATGATATTAAGCCTTAAACGCTTCATATTAACTCCCATATTGACGCGCGTAATATCTATTAATAATATTTGTAACTTTCGCAATCTAGATTATTTTTTGTATAACAACTAGTCCTACTCGACGACACTGTTACGTACAAATATAATTTTTTTAGATGTGAACATCTTAATTATTACTTAAATGGCACGAAGAATGAGTAAAAAAACCTTAAATTTTAATTATTAATCAAGAGAGAGCTCTTATCCACTCGATCCCAAAGGAAGGCGATTATTCCGATCTATCTAACTACAGGCCTATTGCTATCCGGCCTGCCCCCGAAAGTGTTGAAAAGCATTATTAATGGCCAGCTCTTATTTTATCTGGAGGATCACTGAGTTAATATGGTTAATATAGTTTCTGCCATAAAACGGTGTTTTTCTGGTCTACCTAACCCACCGCTGGGCTGCGGCTATCGAAAGCCTGGCAGTTAGTTTGGACATGGCGAAAGCCTTCGATCGAGTATGGCATGGGGCGCTCTTTGCAAAACTTCCATCCTACGGGATTCTCAAGAATTTATGCAATTGGATCGCCAGCTTTCTCACTGGGCACATTATCAAGGTCGATGATTTTTTCGTGAACGCTGGCGTCCCCAATGCTATATACGCTGTTTCTAGGTAGGAAATTCCTTCCACATGCCATTTTTCCAAGTAAATTTCTCCGAACAGTCTGCCTATCACAAGGTGGACAGAAAGCATTTAGTTTTAAAACACTCTTTTCTCCCTTTCCAAGTGTTGAATAGCAGAACTCAATATCGTACTTTGTCTTACCAGAGCAAAGAAATAAAGGTAATTCTTTCCTCTGAACGGGAATCGAGCCTGCAACCATCGAAATTACAGCCAAACGCTGTGCAACTGCGCTACCACGGCATTTACGTAATCCTATATGTCACTTAATTTACATGTTTTAGAAAATGATGCGTGTTAAGAAATAAGAAGGAATGCTTTACACGTTATTACTTATACATCTTAGTAGACTGTAGTGCCTACAACATCACCAGTAAATAACGCTATTCACCGTTGTAACAAGCTTAAGGCAACATGCGAAATGCGATGTAATCCCATCAAAGTAATATCTAACCGCTGCCAGCTCCGGGCCGACGACGGACGGACGCGCTGTACGACACCGTATGATGCTTAAATTGAGATGTTTTACTATACCTTTTGTTTTCAGCTTCACGCTGTAAGCAGAGGGTGTGTTTAGACCCTTTGTTCCTCACTTTTCGCCGAATGAGGCATGCAAAGCAAACTTTGCATGTTGAGTGGCGGAACTTTCTTATTAAGGCATTTTTATAAGAAATAGAGGCATTAAAATAATGTTATTTAGCTTTTACTTGATTTTGAAAGTTTTCTATTGATAGTATTTGCGCCCTTCCTGACGCCAACAAATATAACATTAATTACGAATGACAGTAAAATGTAAATACAATACACAAAGAACTCCCATAAATATTTATGTTCAAATACGTATGCTATAAATCTAGGGGTGATTGTAAAAAGCACAGCAGTAACAAGTAAAAGTACACTATAGCGTTGGCCGATGCGAGGACGGTTTGATTTAAGCCCCTTGTTAGTAGCCCCCGAGCCCCCGAGCCTCCGAGCCCCCAGCCCTCTAGCTGCGCCGGCTTTGCGACTTACCTCACTGGTTCACTACAACGAACAAAAAGTACTACACACAACAGATAATAGTTCAGATATTAAACGTTTTAGTTTCAGTTTTCATCGACTGATATAGCTCCTTTACAAGAAGTAAGAGAGTCTCATGAAAGGATACGCGTTTGAGCACAGATTGCCGAACACATACACTGTATCTGACAAAATATTTAATATTTTCTTTTTCTCGCTCTGGTAACAATTCGGCGGAAAGTGGGGAACGGTTGTGTTTGAATGGGAACGGAGTGTCTTAACACATAAGGTTCCCAAGTTCTCTTTACCTATCACGCTATGTAGTTAAACGTGTGAAGCTAAAAAAGTAGGATACGAAAAGACTTTACTACTAAGCAATTTTCGCTGTGCGTTCTCTACCGCATTTATCATAGGGAGTCTTCTGGAACTGGAATGTGGAATGGCTTACCCGCGGCAGTGTCTCCAGGTCGGTATGACATGGGTACCTTCAAAAAGCATGTCTATCTCCACCTTGCCGGCAACGCACTTGTAGCTCCTCTGGTGTTGCACGGGGCCGTGGGTACGTCGTTGTAGCGCGTTGTCGTAGCACGTCGGCGTAGCACCTATAATTGATATAAGATAGTTTAATGAAGTATTGGTGATATAAATATATGTAGTCTAAATAATTTGTGTTTTTTTTTTCTTTAACAAAAATAAATTAAATCGAATTAACAACAAATTTAACAATAGCAAAATGTATCAATTTTTGCTCCTATAAAAATAACCTAATAAAGCGAAACTTAAAATCTAAAAAATGCGATATCTGAATCGACTACTTATTTTTTATTTACGAAGGTTTTTTCCTCTATTTTGGAACACAAATATTAATTAAGGTAAAAAATCTCAATATTTAGCCGTTCAAGAGCAATTTCATTATGCGCCGGCTTAATAAATTAATCTCTCGGCCTTATTCTGAAAAATTGGTAAAGTTCCCCTTTCCGCGTCCCGCCTGACCCGCCGGCAAGGAGGCACTCCTCGCTGATGCTGGTCCTGCCCTCCTTGTAGTTATCAAGTGTTTAATGTTTCGCTTTTATATTTATCGCACATTCAAATTATATCGTAGGTATAAATTATACCTACATTGTATATACAGCTATAACAACAGCGTTCTGAAATATTATATATGCTTTGTACAAGATTATCAAGCAATAGGAACTTACAATAAACATCAAAGTCGTATATCTCAACATCAATTCATCAAACTATATTTAAATTATAATTGTAACGTAACTCCTGCTCAATGTAGCGGCAATATCGTATCACTAGTGTAGAGTATATGTAATAGAACTGGCAATATACCATAGCGACCATACACGAGTACGTGAGCTAGTTAAATAGAGTCTGTAGTACAAACGTACTGCAAACGAAGTGCAGTGCGGCGAGTATCAAAGAGCTTCAAAGCGGTCGTAAATATGTAAGAGTGGTTTTAATTAAACGTGTCCGCTCAGGACGGCCTCGTCCCGACCTCGTGGTGGTCGTCCCCCGGCGCTGTGTCCCACGGACAGACAACAAGTAATTATTTTACTATTTTTATATGTTGTCTACAAATTTCCTTTAATTTTCGTAATTATAACAAAACTACGTAAGTATAACAATATATAAGTTATATTTTAAATATCGACTTTACTTGGTCTACTCACGTGGATAAGTATACTTCATATTAACTGATATAATTATTTAAATATTAATAAGTAAATATATTCTGAGGCCAGTCGTGGCGCAGGGGCACAAAGTGTGACTGTACGATCCACTGGTTGTGGGTTCGATCCCCATTCGAGGAGATGAATTATTTACTTAAATTTATATTTCCATGGTTCCTGGTGTCCAGGACAAGCGTGGGGTTGAGTTCTGCCACTCAACACGTAATGCCTCCAGAATTCGGCAGAAAACGGAGTGTCTTAACGCTAGATTCCCTCTGTTTACCCTGCAGTGTGCGGGATACAGCATGAAGCTGATTAATTTTTTTTATATATTTTGATACGTTACTTATTAGTCTGTTATTGACGTTGAAATTTTTTGTAACTATATATTCTATTAATTTGATACACTTTTTATATCCATATAAGAAATCCTTTTATTTTACGCGTAGACAGGTCGCCAACTCTTAATAGTAAACTAAAGAGTTTGAAAGGTCAAAAGCTCCGCCCTTAGGTTATTGACGTATCTATCTCTATCGCCAAGTACGGGCAAACTGTAACGTATGTTATTTTCAAACAAAATTTACAATATATATATTTAATTTTTTTCACAAAAATAAACGATGAGACCATTCCATGAGGCAGTGCTATAGAAGATAAGTTAACTTATATCTACTTATAACTTTACAAAATAGGTTGCTACAATACACAACAAAGTACATTGTTATATCGATTAAGTAGGTAAAATAAATAGTTTTTTAACGGTTCGGCGCACGTGGCTGTGACTCGCAGCTCGCTCGGAGAGCAAGTTCCGAGGGCTGTATATGAGTCAAGACATGTAGTTTATGAGCACACCGGGCTCTTAGACTGTTAGGGGAGAGTCGTCCAAAGTTGGCCGACGCTGATGTATGCGATGTTTTCCTGAACTACTCTCGAGTTGCCATGAAAATCAACTTCCCCATCTTGAGCGCCGTCCGCCGCGCGCGCCGATCTCCTGATACATCATTTCACATTTTTTTAATTTATCGAACGAGCTACTTTGATATATGCTTATCTATTCTCTGCAATTTGAAACTTCGAACTCTATTTTGATTTGTTTTTTGTTACGGTTTATTGCTTCGATTAATTTATGAGCATTTTCTGTAACAGAGTGCCGTTTAACATGCATCCCAATGTATGTTATATATTTATTTTTGTTTGTTGTTTGGTATTCATAGATTTGATGTATATTATGTAATAATAACATAACATTTCTTCAATTCTTTTGCTCTTGACAGTGAAATTAATATTCAATAATGACTTTCAGTTAAAGATTAACAACGTCTTATCTTAAGACACTTCAATACAATTATAAATTACGAATTAAATATGCTTACACACACTAAAGGTAAAATTATTTGAGAACGACGTAAAGGTCAAATGCGTGTACATAATAGAGAAAATATATATAAAAATTTAAATATAAAAATAACAATAAATAACAGTGCGCGTGACGCGCCCGCGGCTGCGGCGGAGCTGAACGACGTTAATAAATTACATTTAGAATAATTAATTTTTCTTCATATTTTCCATCGAATCGTTTATTTTATCGAGTACTACGATGTTTCCTTCCTTCCTTTCTTTGCTCTCTGCATTTTTATAATTAATTTTTATCCTCTTATTAATTTAGCAGTAAAGCTGTGAGCTTATTGCGAGTTCCCGGAGATTACGGCTTCACGAAGTTTCATAATTGTGTCGATATTTTTTTTTTATTTTTTAGGTCACGACTCTGATCAGAGAATGGCGCTCATCCGTTTGTTTGCGTAAATACTTTGAGGTTATTTTTTACATTTCAGCCAAATCTGAATCAACGAGAATACCATCCAATTATTATTATTTAATTAACATAATATATTTATCTGTACAATATAATATTTTTTCCTTTGATTCTTGCTCGTTGTAAATAAATACGTTTGTACTACACTAGAATGCAATCAATATATGCGTATTTTAAGTGTATTTTGTTGTACTCATACATATATCTATTAGTATCTGCATTATTATGTATATACATTGAACATTATAAGACGTCGGTCTGTCCGACGTTTGTTCGATAGAATGAAGCAAGCTTCATTTGTGTTAGTTATTTATCAGATTATTCAGAGCTCTTGGTTCAACCCAACAAAGTACTTCGATTAATTGAGGCTTGCCATTGTCTTCGATCTACTTCACGCTGTTTCCCGCATGTAGCACTCCATCACTTTCCGGTTAATTTTTCGAGACATTGTGAACGGTGCTGCGGTGGTTTTTGCTCGGTGCCAGAGCGAAGAAATGACAATGTTCATAAATAATAATTCATTCTCCTTAGTGGGCTTCCGACTGGTGGCTTTAATTGCCACTTGGGAGAATGAAGTAGTTCCCCGCTCTGGTAACAAGACAAAGCGCGACGTTGAGCTCCGCTACTCAAAATGCAATATCTTGAAAATGTTCTAGTACTAGGTTTCCGTGACTTACAAAAAATGTGAATCTTAATTCGATTATTACAAATCGTTTTTTTAATAAAAGTTCGATGAAAAGAATAACGCATACTTGTGTATAAACATCAATCTTTCTACGTCTAAAGCCAAGCGATTCAAGCGTGGTGTTAAAGTACACAGATAACAGTAATATGGGGGGCCGTAATGGTCGGTAATAGCCGGTAATGACGGAACATATCACGAACGATCACTACCACCGCGGACGCGAGGTGCGATCATCACTTCCGTAGACGTCCGCACAGGGAATCTGACTGGAAGAGCCTAATTGTTTTAATATATTATTATGCAAATTATCCAAAATGTTTGTTATATAGATACGCAACACTTGCTGTATTAAAAAAAACGGTCAAACGCGAGTCGGACTCGCTCACAGAGGCTTCCGTACCTAATTCTAGATTCAACGGGCGGTACAATTTAAAGTTGACAAACTTAAGCTTACGTCCGTATACACTCATGTTGTAAGAAAAAAACTAAATTTTATAAGATTTTTTTCCATGAAATATTAGTATTTTAATACTTCTAGCCATTTTCCTTTATTATTGCTGTAAGACGTGGCTTTTTTATACCGAATTTTAAGATTCGGAGTTCACGGAAAATACCTATAGGTATTGATTCCTTTGCGAGGTCAGAATTTTTGCAGAAATTTTAGCTATAAACGCCTGTATCTTTTGATTGTGTTGGCTTACAAGTTATTTTTTCACAGCTACAAGAACCAGTAGACCTGAGTATTTGGTATAAATTTTAGCTCAGTACCTCCACTTGTTGCTGAGGTCTTGACCGTAGGACGGACAGACCACAGTCCTTTAAGGGTTCCATTTTGTTCCTTTCGAGGTACAGAATGATAAATAATAAAAAAATCGTTGTAATTCATACGTATGTAAGTTATAAAGGACACACGTCATTGTTGCACCAAATTACATTGCAGGTATGTAATATTTTTTCTTATTTAAATAATATTTTTAAGTAACTTCATACCATAGACATTAATATATTAATAATTTTGTTAAGATATGAAATTCTAAAACAGTAAAAATTACATTATACTATTAAATAATATATTGATTAAAAAAATAATTAACCTAATTTATAAATACAATTTTGTCTCCGATCAATTGTAAAATTGAATATTATTATTAATAATTAATTTCAATAGTGAAAAATCTTATATATATGGATAAAATTGTTTGTCTATACGCTACAATACATTACTTCTCCATAGTTATGTTAAATATGTTTCAAATATAAAAAGGCAATGTCCAAATGATTTACCTTACACTCAACCTGAACTGCTTTTGAGAGCATTTACATTGAAAGAGTTTAAAAAGCGGTTACTTGAAATTCTACTTTGACTAAGTTTAAAATGATGGGGAATCTTGTGAGGACTTCTTTATTACTTATACTGTGGTGCGCGGTTCAAACTCTGCGCGAGCATCCATATATTTACTAGAGTGAAGCCACGGAATGTAAGGAGCGAGGCATATCTAGAGTACAGACTTATGTAGGCGCGGGTCCGCCATTGTCTCTCACTTAGCGTCGATTGCGAGACATTAGCGCCGCGAGGTCGGCGCGCCTTTTCGCCTCGGCTCCGACATGAGCAGTGACTGCGAGCTGGATATCGATATTTGATGGTAACAAATCAAATCTCAGTGAAGCCCTCCCTACCACCACCTCACAATCCCACTAATAGTCTTTACCGGCTAATTACCAAAGGTAATGAAGGATTAATGTCAGCCTCCAGCCTCCAGCCAACGCCAGCCTCCGAGCGCGGTAACGAGAGCTCATCTCTTAGCTTTACTCGCACAAATATCTTAATGTTCACATTTTAATTCGTAACGTAAGCGATTTTAAAGAAACCAATAAAATACATCACCAATAATTTGATGGAACGAATGCTAACGCAGCGCAGTATTAATGTAAATTGCAAGGTAAGCGGCCCCATATACACTAGACGACGCGCCGTGACGTGACGTGACGTCACGTGGGTGAGTCACGGCCGGGCACGCCGGTGTCAAAACTAATGTATGTTTCGAACGATGCACAAGCAATCGACCCTCAGATGATAGCCTCCCTGCGGTACATAACTACGGACTGCTTCTCGTACTTACAAGCTGCGAGTGACGCGCGCGGTGTGGGTGTACCCAGTGCAAGATACTCTTTACGGCTAGACGGGGATTACTCATTGCAAACCACATCGATTTTTACACGTACGTGCTGGATGCATTCACGAAAAAATTATAATATTAGATATTCTTTAATTTTTTTATACAAAAAGACTAAAGGAAATACAATATATTTAAAATGTAAGTGAAGTCTTACAACAAACGACTTAACTATTTATTTTATTTGAAGAAACATGAAGTTTCTATAGGACCAATTCAAAAGTGACCCATATTTTTCACAAGTCAAATCACAAGACTCATTTCGTTAACAATATTTCAATTTCGTTGAACATAATTTCAATTTATCCTTAAACATATTCAAATGTACATCATACCTTAAAATAATTACAAATGTTAAACAAGATGCTTATTATTAGGTCGAATTTCGAGAAGAATGTTGACGTCATGACTTAGCGGCGGCCTAATTATGAATGTTTCAAAATACGCCTTAACGAGGTTTTTCCGTTTAAGTAGGAATATCTCTCCCAATTATTATTAGTATCGCCGTTACAAAAAGTATTGTAAATTAAAATAAACTTAACGTACAAACAACAAATGATGAGCGTAAAAACCTTATTTTGTGAGAAAAGTATACTTTTAGTATAATAAATATTTTGTTAACATTGAAAATTGAAAGTGTCTATGACTACAACCCTACATGTAACTGGCTGATTGGTTGGGTGACAACTAGGACGATTCAACTGTTTTTTATAATATGAAGATCGATTTCAGTATTGATCTATGATTTACAATTACTTTTAAACCAGAAAGATATATTATTTTCATAACTAATACCGTAAATTTGAAAAATCGATAAGAATGTTTCAATTGTTTACGACAGTCACGTAAGGGATCGACGGCCTAATTAAAAACTAATCCGATTGCGTTTTGTGGAAGGAGACCGTCGCTGGACAAACGCCAATTATTTCGATATACTTGCCTGTATGCCATAAGTATTTTTGTAAATTACCTTAAATCATATCATATATTGCTTACGTTCCTCACCTCCCTTCTAATAACTAACTTTTCTTATCCTCACACACTGCGTTCCCCGTCTTCCGTCATTTTAACCCTTAAAAGCTTCACACGCTCGCCTCCCGGGTGTGTCGACGCCCACAATAGACATAGTGCGCTATTGATTAACAACGTAAATGTTTACCATTTATTATATTTATATATTTTTTTCACTTCTCTCACATTTAATTTTAATAATTTTAAAAGGAAAATATAGCTCATAAAATAATAAAAATAATCTATGAAAATATTATATTTTGTTAAGTTTTTATTATTCACATATGTGTCCTTGTTATAACCATTTCTTTGTAAGATAGAATTTATTATATTTAATTCTCAACAATTGAGATTGATCTTCTTAACTTTGAGTTGTTACTTGTTTTATTAATATTTATTTTTATTATAATAATTAACCCTAAAAAAATTATGCATTTTTTAGGGTTTTTAAACGTTGGGGTGTCTCTAATGAGCTACATAACAAACAATAAAGTAGACATGTACTGTTACAAAAAGTTTCCCCTTTACTAGATATGTTGTTGTCTGCCTATAATCTAATAACATAAGGTACTTATCACAACAAAGTCAGATAAATCAAGGCACAAGCAAAACGACATCCATTATGAAATCACGCATTAATTAGTGCCTTTGAATGAAAGCTTTCCAATAAATGAATAAAATGCAACGAGAATATTTCAGTTCGATCATAATCCGTTGGCTGCAGGAGGATTACGCGCTCAGTGCTCAGTGTTCAGACACGCGGTGCACGTGCAAGCTGGTAATGGCAATATGTCTCGGATGAACTACAGAACTAAAATGTAGCAGCGGTGCTTGTCCCAATTATGGCCCCGAGCTGGCTCTATGGGGCTCATGGACTGGCAGGTGTTGATCAGTCACAATGACCACCAAAACCTTTGGGTGGTTCTCCTCGAACGTCTCTGGCTGGACTCGTGGACCCCAGCGGCGACCATACTTAATATTCCTTGAAAACGTACTTCCTTACTCTATTCATCACGAGAAATAAGTATAAAATATATATAAGTCATAAAAGTCGGTTACGTTTGTACCTTTTGCTTTTTAAAATTTCACGTATCGTTACCTGAGAAACTAGTGTTAAGACACTCCGCGTCCGTCGAATTCCTGGGCGTTACTGTGATGATGGCGGAAATCAATGCCGCGCTTTGCCTCGTGGATAAGTGGGAATCGAACCCACAGCCGTCGCATCAATAGTTGCACGCTTGTGCCCCTGCTCCACGACGGTCTCCAACGAAATAATAATATTTCATTTTATTCTTTCCAGCGCACCGCCGTCTCCCGTACAACACCAACCATTGCCATCTTGGGCAGCTCGCATCCGTCCACTACCATATGTTATTAAATTAATCTTGAGTCAGAAGAATTTATTTCGCAACAAAGCCAAAATATAAGTGAAATATAAGTGGACGACGCACGGGACTGTCCGTCTTAGATACTCTTGTTGCCCGCGCTGGTCCCAGTACAACATGTACCGCGACGCGCCTCTCCATCTCGAGCTCGTACAAACAGACAATGCACCTCGACACCGCTCCGTCAACAAGTAATGCCGAACTCAAATATTGGTACAACTACATACATATTATTCAGATTTCGCGTCGACTGAACAAATGTACTAAACGTATTTGTTTGTTTTGTATTTTGTTCAATTTCGTCTATAATATGTTGGTTTTAGAGTTATAAGGAATTCTTTCTCGTTTGCGCTCGCTCGAGTAAATTTTCATACTGTAAGTATGAAAATATTAAAATAATAATATTCTAAAGGTGCTACTTCCACCTTTAAAATATTAGTAGATACGTTCTTGCCATAGCGACTGCATCAGTGTGGCCATGACGGTTGTTAGTTCGATTCCAACTCGGAGAAAAATTAGGAGTAAAGTGCCGAGCGGAGTATCTTAACTCTAGGTTCCCTCTGCCTGCACTGCTATATGCGTGATAATGCGTGAAGCTGAACTTCACCCTTAGAATATTTGTACAATATAAAACGTATAATTCACTACATATTTGGGCACATATATAGAGTAGTAAATAACAAGTCCCAAGAATCAGAGCTCTCTTGCTTTCCGAATTTTATTTCCTTACAAGTTACATAACGCGGTAAATCCGAATTCAGTCAGAGTGAACTAATTACTTTTTACTACAAATTAATATAACTTGGTTAGTTAGTTATTATTTCTTTACAGACCAGAACGCCAACTTCGCAGTAGGTGTGTACTCATTCAGTGCCTGGTGGTTGTGGATTCGATCCCAATGCGGTGGTGACTCTGGTGTGACATGTACTGTCTCGAGATTAGGCGGATAGTGGAGAAAGGTATATGCCGGAGAATGCGTGCTAGGGTAAATTAATTATATGGTCGATTTAATAAGTATAAAATATACATAGATTTTATTCGGAATTGTGGTATCGAGTCTACAAAAATTTGTCACAGTGTCACTGGTATGTACAAGTAATTGCATAAGATTTTGCATTTTATTTTCAAAAACTAAAAGTAACATTTCTTAGAAATAAAAGAAAGCAAAATAAATAATAGACGCGTTTATAGAGCAGTTAATGTAAGGTGGTAAATAATGACAACCTCATCACAAGCGCAACGCGTAGGTTCACGACTACGTACTGCAAAGAGGAAGTACGCTTCCGCTTTCGAACTAAAGAATTGAATTGCCGGTGCTTTGAAACCGACACTCTGACCGGAAGGGGTTCCGGGAGCTCGTTCTAGAGAAACACTGTCTTTTTGTACGTAAGGAAAATTTTAACCAAAAATTAAAATAAATAAATATTTACAAAGAAGAAATAGAGTTTACGTTTAACTCAATTATTGTAAACAACAGAATTGTGTATAAATTTCAGCACATCATTAATTCAATTTATAATAAATATGTTTTTAAATAAATAAAATAAAATCAAATAAGTTGCCATTCCCTTTATTTAGTAAGTATTTATGACATGAACCTGCAGTAGGTATACTACAGTACAGCAATACAGACTACGGTGAGGAGGGTCGACAAAGAATCCCGCGATTCAATTAGTCCGTCCGTCACGTCCGCACCTCCTCGCATTCCTGCGGCCTCTGATTTACAACGCTCTCAGTACAGTGTATACTCGTACATTACGTACTGAAAACTGAAACATAAACATACCGGTTATTATGTAAATATTTATATCACTATGTACCTAACATTTCAAATTGTTTTCTGCTGTTTGTGCTTTATTTTTTATAGCTTCACGTTTTTTACAGCAGCATAGGTAGACTAAACTGTAACTGTAAGTGTTAAAAAAATATGGAAAACAGTCCCATTTTCACCCTAGTTCTCGAATATTGGCTGTTGAGTGTAGGTGGTGCCCACAACTATGGCATTTAGAGTCAAGCGCCGTCTCACTGTACCACGACGGCCTCTATTAAAAAGGCTTCTATGAAAAAATAATCATATATTTTTTTACTCTCAAAGTCAAAGCTATCAGTCAACGTATGTTTTTATTTTATGAAATATTGATATAAGTCTTTGGTTTGAGTATACGTAAGTCAATACCTGTAAGTGGTTGACTATTTTAAACACAATTCGTCACCGACACAAGCAACCAGATGACTAACACTAAACATATTAACTCAGATTTTTATGTGCAAACAAGAATGTCAGCGATTTGGTACAAATACATTATCCAGATGAGATGTCGCGTCGTCACCTACATTACACGTAACTCCTAAGTGACCATAAATCTGCCCGCTACCGGACGCCCACGACCTCCCGTCCTCCCGCACTCCCGCACTCCCGCCCTCCGTACTGCCTGCCAGTGATGTTGCTGGTCGAAGAGTGTTTTTGATGTACATATTACAAAAAAAACATTTACGTATACTGTAACGTAATTTTTATAATGTCATACAACAAATAACTTCAGATTTTCAAAATCTCATATTGTTTTAAAATATTTACGTCAATAATATCAATATATTGAGGCCTTCGTGGACCAGCTGCACAGTGTCTGACTGTGAACGCATCGATTGTAAGTTCGAGTCCTCCGCGCTTTCTTTTGAGCAGGTAACAAGACAAATCTCAGCAAGTTCCACCACTCAACACGCTATGCCTCGAAAATAGAGCAAAAATTAGGAAAAAGAATTCTTAACACTAGGCTTCCTCTGTTCCCTGCAATATGCAGGATAAAAAATATCTTTTCAAATATGCTATGATATTATTTTAAATATTTGATAATTAAACAATTTTCGTTTTTGCTTAAAGGAGTATCGTCGAATACAGTGAGGGGCGGGTGACCCGCACGCTCGATTGCCGTGTCTTTTCCATAAAAAAAAAAAAAAATAATTTTCGTTTTTGCTTAAAGGAGTATCGTCGAATACAGTGAGGGGCGGTGTGGGAGGTCGCGGGGGAGGTTAAGGGGGCGGTCGCGAGTTCTACAAATCTACAATTGATGCAGTTTATTTGTGCTATTGGAGTTGAATCGGTATGAAATAAAGTGCCGAGTGGACGTAAACGATTGTGTAAGTTTCAACTTGCAAGCGTCCTGCCGTCCTCATACTCACTCTCGCAGGGAGGGCCGTCATAAAGTCACAAGCGGTGAACTCCAGCCACTACGAGCAGTAGAGGCGACCGACGACCGGCGAGGAGGTGCAGTCGCTTTATGAGGGCAATTTGTCGACGCGGTCGCATTCGACACTCGATTTTTGATATCGAAACTTTATTTCGATCCCTCTCGAGCTGTAAACTGCATGCGGCCAATGAGTACCGCTATAGCTCGTAGCTATTTCTAAGCGTGGAATGAAGTTGTAATTATATGGCTGCATTTGTAAGAATAATTGATAAGAGGCCGCAGTGGCGCAGTGGCACGAGTGTGTGCCTGTAAGCGCGACGCGACTGAAATATTTAATATTTTCATTTCTTTGCTCTGGTTGATAAGCTTGCTGCTGTCCCTTCTACCATCCCCTCCCCAATCTGTTACATACAGAATTCATTGTGAAAAATAAAATGAAAAATAAAATGAAAAATAGATAGTAAAAATAATAACCACATTTTGTTAAACTCATCTTGTAAAACGATTTCTTTTATGATGTTACCTTTATGTTCTTTATCTGATACCTGTGAGTCCAAGACGCTTTATTAAGTAAAATTTCAAGTTGGGAAAGTTTATTGGGAACTGAAATTTTACAAATGAGCTGCAGCCGTGGCCGCTGACAGCCCTCCGGCGGACAACACCGCCTAAAGCCCACAATGGCAGCCGTGAGGCTCCACGCGACAGTAGCATCTAACGAATAAAGCTAAACACAAAAGACTATAAGCAATTACGTCGTCACCGCGCGCTCAAGTATGACAAACCGACACGGAATCAAATAATCGTCATCTGAGGTCCTAAACCAATATATAAGATATATTTCATTTTCCGAACTCTGGAAGAACGAAGAAGTGTGCCAAGAACCGCTCAGTGTTCGAGGACTGCTTACTTTATTTGTTCCATGTAACGAGCGAAGCCGGCGCGATGGGACGTCGTAGCGCGGCGGCCGTTGTCATGGTAACAGCGAGAGGTACGACGCTCCGCTCAACCAACAGACACCAGCGATTAGGAAGGACCCCCCTTTAGACACTGGGTCTGGTCGATGAGAATATATTATACACGTTTTACATTCAAACAAATATATCTGTATCTTGAATATACTTGAAATTTAAGTTTATTATGTTAATATTTTATACTTGCAAACTATAAGTAGCAAACTTATAAAATATTAAATTACACTCTTCTACGATTACATTAATAATTCCTTATGTTTCAGTACATCAAAAGCAGAGCTTAATAAAAAGCACATGTACTCCGCGATCAATGCTGAAGCGCAATGCTTTCAGTAATTGTTTCCCAAGTGGAATTATTTATGTTGTTGTATAAAGATTTCTACAATAAACGGTAATGTCCCGTCCCGTAGTACGCGCACGTGTACACGAGAGGGCGCAGGAGCACTCACTTTGCACATATGAGCGACTCTCTGAGGAAGACGAGCTGTAGCCTATTCGGATGATGAGGTATCATTATACCTCGGGACTTTTACATTTTATACATTAATATTTACATTTTACATTATATTAATATTTATAAAAACTTGATGTAAATATGTAAAACTATATTCTTTCGTATTAAATTGTTTATTTTCTATATTTATACATCTCTCCTGTAAGAAAGAAATCTCTCTAACATATTTAAGTTCTTTGTTTAGTTTTTTTATTAATTCTTGAATAAACTAATTGTAATCCTAATAATTAATTCATATAACATTAGGATAATTAAGAGATTATTTAAAATGTACTCTTCATTTTATAGAATACTAAACTCCTACCTAGTAATTTATAATAGCAATGTTTGCTAAATGCAACGTGCTATTATTTTTGGTTTTTAAAACAGAGTCACATATGGTTATAAGATAATCGGAAGCGAATAATCAATTATTCGATAAATAAAAGCACGTAAAGTGAAGGTCCCTCCGACAGTCACTCGCGCGACAACCGTCGTTATTGACAGACGTCTGAAAGCAAACACCTGTTTGTGACGCGCAAAACCTCCGAAACCCTCCGCAGAGCAAAGTGATAGCTCCGGGCGTTCGCCTTTTGCTACTTTGATATTTATTTATTCTTATATTAGAGGCTTCCAATTGTATTAAATATTTATGTATAGTTCAGATTAAGAGTCTTCGTCTTCAAGTTTGAAAATCTTTAATTATTCAATGTCTACAATTTTATATCGATGTTTATTGAATTGAAGCCAACGTTTGTGAGCTAAATTATTATTAAAAAAATATAGTTGCGTAAAAGAATTTTTTTTTAGTTACAAAAGCTCAAAGAATAATATTATGTTTAGATATTTTGTCCACGTTACCATAATCTTCGGTAGTATAGTGGTAAGTATCCCCGCCTGTCACGCGGGAGACCGGGGTTCGATTCCCCGCCGGAGAGAATACTTTTTATTTAATTTTTTTTTATCTAACATTATTCTAAATTTGTTTATTTAATTTATTTCCACACAACTCGTATCCCTCGATGTTAATATCAAATCAAGCAATGATTTCTTCTTTCGTTACAAGTTAGTTTCAATAATAGTACTTCAAGTTAATCGTTTTCATCCTCGCTCGCTGTTACCGCAAGAAAGGAAATAAAATTAAGTTATTTTCCCTTTCTTTGTTTTTCATATTTTCGACGACCCGTAGCCTCGCGAAATTTCAATTTAATGCACGATTTGATTTTGTGTATGTGCAGCAGTGATCATCTTCGTCTACTTTCAGGTAGCCACGACTCGTTGAGTGCATTGTACGTTCTTTATATAAAGCGCACCTGTCGCCAACGTCCATACCACGTTGAACACACCGGTTCTCGTCCGATCACCGAAGTTAAGCAACGTCGGGCGCGGTCAGTACTTGGATGGGTGACCGCCTGGGAACACCGCGTGCCGTTGGCTTTTTGCCACGTGACACCCTCGTACCTCGTATCATATCTACTGTCACAAAATTTTACTACTCAGTTTATTTTCTAGTTCTATAATGACATACTGTTTACATGCCAAAAATGCCATTGGCTTGTAGGCTTGTTGGCTAAATGTTGTTCGCCATTTTAGCTTGAAACTATTAAAAATTATTATTAGTTCATGGATGCAAATATTATTATCTGCATATTTTTTTTCCTTGGCTTCACGCTGTATCCCGTATATAATAGAAACACACCGAACAAATTGGCCAACAGAGGGACACAGGGCCTATATAAGACACTCCATTCTGCACACTGCCGAGTTTCGAAGTATTGCGTGTTGAGTTAGCGGAACTCACCGCTGCACTATGCCTTATTATTCGTACCGAGCAAGGAAATGAAGATATTATAAATAAATTATTTAACCAATTCCGTCGAGACGACCTCGATTTGATATTGAAGTAAGCACATTAGTTATAATGTGCTTACTTCAATATGTTAATATTGAATAAATGATATTTTGATTTTACCATTCAAGTGATTCACTGAATTATATCTAGAGTTGATCTCTGTCTCCACAGATTGAGAACATAAACATACAGTATTCACAACTGTCGTAGAAGTAAATATTCTTACAATAATAGTTCATTTATATTTTGTACAAAATATTTATTATCTATACTTGTAAGATAACTCACCGCAGTTTGTATATGGAATATATGATGTATGGAAACAAATGAAACGCAATCAAATGCAGTGGCTTATGCAGCAAATTTCAGCAAATTTTCGAAACTCAGAAGGGAATCAACATCTACAGGATATTTCTCGTAAGCTCAGAATCTTCAAATTTGGTACGAAGCAACGTATTGTATGTATTGCATAGAAAAAAAACTGCAAACTTATATTTGTAGTTTATTTCATACAAAATGAGTGCCTATGCCCGCAAATATTACAGTTTTCACTAATGAATTTTGAAAAATTGGATGCGACAATATTGCTACAAAATTAAATTGACTGAAACATTAGCTATTAATGTATGAATATTGTCTTAAAACGATTATGTTATAAGATCACGAAAGTACTTAGTAGATAAATAATTGTGTAGTTCTAGCGGGCGAAGCCGCGAGCGCGTCGCTAGTTCATAATATGTGGTGAATGATTGTCCTTGATATTTAACTTGGATCTAATCACTACCGCAGAAAAATCCGACCCGCAGCGGACTTTGATATATTGTGAACGTGTTATTGACTTACTTGATCTGCGCAATAATACTACGTCGCGGCGAAATGATCGCCTCACAACAGATAAGAGCTAAAAACAGATAACAAAGTCGGTACTACAGTAGTGTAAGAGTGTTTACTACCTTGTGATAAGATATCGTTGTCTTTTGGTCACAACGAACGATGCGGTCGATGTGGTCGTGGACTCTATTTTTAGGTTTCACTCACTGATAAGGCCACTGATTATGCGTTGTATTTAATTCTGATAACAGAAGATTTTTTATTTTATAAGTTCAATTATATTAAAGATTTTTTTTTCAGTTTCAGCAAGGTATCCGGCAGCCGAGGGAACCTAGTATTAAAGATTTTTTTTCAGTTTCACGCTGTATTCCGGATACAGCAAGGTATCCGGCAGCCAAGGGAACCTAATATTAAGACACTCCGTTCCACACTTTGTGCCGAATTCTGGAGAACTCAACGCCACGCTTAGCCTCGACACCACAGCGGAGAAATAGAAATATAAATTTATGTAAATATTTCATCTCCTCGAGTAGGGATCGAACCCACAACCAGTCGATTTCACAATCCCACTTTGTGCCCCTGCGCCACGACTTGTCTCTAATCTATCAAGCTGTTGATATTAAATTATCAATTGACTGTTGATAGTTGATGTAATGTATTTTTTTATGTTAATTAAATATTTTAAAGTAATAATTTATTCATATATCAAGACCATACAATATTGAGATTCTTCAAACAAAAGAACCGTCAGTACTTACGTCGGTAGGTGAGGTGGGTACTCCACAAGCTGCACGTCCCCGGTGTGTCGTGCATTTGCGTTTGTCAAAAGGAGTTGTGTGACAAAGGAACCAAATATAATCACTTATGCACTCCTCCCACCTCCCGCCTCCGTCGCCTCTCGTGGCACCGGAACAGGAATACCAGCCTCCAACTGAAGGGACTCACGTGCAAATGTATCGTAAACCAATTACTTTGACTCGTGTCATGAATTGTACTCACAAGCAGTTTAAAAAACAAATAGCTACTAATATTTACAAGAATCAAACCCGCGCTGTCACTGGCTGGTAGAACTTACTTTGATTTAAGATTTGTTGCGTACACAACCGTACACCGTACAGCGTACAGCGTACAGCGTACAGCGTACTGATAGGTGATAGGTCTACAGTCAACAGACCCATGTGCATATTAACAAGTAAGTTCTTAAAAAGAAATAAACAAAACGCGGTTGCCTTATGTTTATTAAACCTCATGAAAGATATATGTATGTATATAAGTACTTCCATATTTAAATATTTTAAAGCAGCTTCATGCCTTTTACCATTAAGAGCCTTCGTTCCCTATAAAATATATTTTTTTTCTTTTCATATTTTCATATTTAATGTTTTTTTCCCGTTCCGTTCAATTACAATATTTTTATTTACCTAAAAGCAAAAAATAAGGCGAAGCGATATTGTCTTTACCCACTATCTAGCATACTAATATAATAAAGCGGTGCTTTAGCTACAACACTAACTTTCTGAATATCGCCATTTTATTTCTAAGGGAAAAAATCTATATTATGTTTATTACGAGGGGACTCTCGGACACATTTCTCTATCGCTTGTACAACGTGAACCGTGCAGCATTACGCAGTACGGGTACAATAGTATCAGCTCTCTGCCAGTGCCCGGAATACTATAGCGGAATATAAATACATTAGCAAATTACGTCCAAATGTATGTACATATGTAAGAAAATCAGTAAATACTGTGCTGTCAATGTTTTGACATTGACATTTGTCTACTTTGAACTAAGGACACAATAACCGGGACACTTACCTATAGCTATTTAAATTGCAATCTTTATTTTCATTTTTTCAAACAAAACTGTTTTTTTTTTATTTATAAATAAAAAAAGTGAATCTTAATATTGATTTATATATTTTTTTGGCGCAATAAAAGTTTGTAAATAGATAGTAAATATTTTATAGATAGAGTAAATATTTTCTATATTCTTCTCTCGCATATTTATTGTATATTTAAAAAAAGCGCTATTAACAAGTTACGTAGGCTGCAATTGGAGGGTCAAGAAAATACGATTTTTATACTTAAATATATATTAAAAAAAATTTAAATTTAAAATACATAAATTTTATCTAAAACTAAACTATATCTAAGATATTGCCTTCAATGTTGGAAAAACAGTAATCTGCTTAAACCTAAATTAATCTAACTTAACCTAGGACTCAATTACTCCACGATGGAATAATAAGTGTGGGAAAAGAAGAAACTCCTTTCCCACCTGCGCTGCTCATCCGATCTTTCCTTAGTCAGCATTTTGTTGCACTCGGCCGCCTATCAAACGAACATATTATAATATTAAATAATTTTTCCGCCTGTGACACCGAGCGCTATATAACAAACATATAAATATTTATTGCGCAATGAATATGTATAATAATAGTATATTGATCAATTATAAAAATTAACTATTTACAAGATAATATAATTTACTTCCAAACACTACACTGAATGCGAGTCAACGTGGTTCGAGAGTGCTTGTTGTTGTAAACAATACAACGTGACACGTGTTGTTAGTATTGCATGATGATGTTAGTTTAGCTGATATAAGTATATTTATTTTGAAAATACTGTTTATTACTAAAATCTGTAGACCAGACCACGAAAAACGAAATATTAATTACTTCGAACTCCTTGGAATGATGGAACTCCGACCATTATTGACTTGAATTGATATTATTTAAACGAAACCATTGGAGATTTTTATTTCATAGAAAGCAACTTTAAAATGGTTATAATGTATTTAAAATGGTTGAGTGAATTTGCAAAGTCATGGTGATCCGACACTTTTTAAACCTGCACTAAAAAAAATTATAACAGATTAAATACTTTGCTCTCGTCGCGCGCCGTCACCGTGACTCTCGCAAATATAATTGCCTCGGCTTAGATTGAACCGGTTACGGCAAAACGTAAAGAAAGGTCGCTAATTTGCAAACGATCTATCAGCGAGTCGCGACTTGCTGTTGCGTGCTCTTGCATCATTCAAGCTTTTTCACTTATTTCTGTCGCAAATAAAAATGTACCAAACTATCTTTGTTATTATATTTTCTTTTTATAGTTCCGTACTTCAAGAAAACATTAGGTAAAATATTATATGGCCATAGATAGTATCCATCCATACCTATTACCTATATTGTAAATTCGAAACTAAGCCTGTCTGTCTGTGTGTGACGCACTCAGGGTCAGACCGCTGATCTGATAGAAATAGATAGAAATATTTGATTCTTTTGGGATGGGCATAGATTATTTTTTTCCCCATATTTGTGATATTCTCGATATATATTAAAATATCTTTCAATTTGACATGACCCCCAAAATGTGGGGACCCAATCATCAACTCTTACATGGCGTGCGTGCGCTAACTCAACCTTAAGAGACAAACAAAAGCAACCTTTTATAAAAGTAATAAACTTTAAAAAATCTATTAAAAAGTCCGCTATAGTATTTGTTTATCTCTGAAGTTAGAGCCACAGTAACCATTTTAATATATTCAATTTAAATTTATTGGATTATTGTTGATATATTTTCTGTAACTTGATTTTCATTCTTATCAAAATAAATATAAGTCACCTTTAGCATTTTACCTAAATTAAAATTATAGTTTACTGTACATCATTATAATGAATACTTAAGGAGATATATCACTGATTCAAAAAGAGCTAGCCTACGAGCCGCACGGACAGACAACGTTGGTGGTTTTGAAAATTTTCATACATTTTTGATTTACTGTTAATTTTCATGTGGTTATTTGCTGTTTATTATTAATTTATATTTATCTTTGGTTCATTTGGATCACTGAAAGTCCTTCATTGCAAAAAAAACTGCTTACCTAATACTTGAATGGCCCTTTAAAGGTTTTTTTTGAAAAAATAGTTTTGATTTTTTAAAACAAATTAGAATACCACAATGTGCTAACACTGTGTAAAACTCAAATAGAGCCCCTTAAATATACAATATCTTTTTTTACCGTTATAGTAAAGTAACTCTCATTGTACCTAACATAAGACGAGTTATTGCTATGAGCGACTTGACGAGATCACTTACACCTTCATATATAGCCAGTGGTGGCATCATATGACAAATGTGAAATATTATATTATGTATATATTTAGAAGGCGCGCCTCGGCGTTTTCGTTGTGTGACAGCACGCCGCCGCACTGCCAGCTGGCGCGCCCTCTCCGCAGTCAGTACCGTTACGATCGACAACTCATTGATATGGTGCCATTATTTTAAAATGCAGGTCAAGAAAGTTTTTTTAGCTGCATGCTGTATTCTGTATATATAGCCTGAATGCTATACGAAAAAAACATAAACAAATACAAATAAATTATATTCTACTTTGTATACCAATAAAACTTCTAAAATATGCTAAGACATAATAAGACAACGCGGTCGTAGTATCTTTTGAATCGGCCGAGATGGCATCAAGATCTAAATGAAAACAAATTAACCTCGATTTTAGAAGCATTTGTTTTGAATAAAGCTTCATTCGAAGGCATCTAATGCGTCGTAGCTCTGCGAGGGCGAGCGGTCGCTGTCGCGTACAATTGACGAAACTGTCCAATTCCGGAGTTATTTACGGACACCTACGTGTAGGTGCGTGTTACTATGTGTTCGGTTCAAAGCAGTTTTTCTAAACGTGTTCCTATTGACATACAAAATAGAATGATCCGCTCTCATTTACGATGTTTTTAGTTATTTGTAGCATGAATGATGTGATATCTAGATGTAAGATTTATTATTATTCAGCTTATAACTAGATCCCGCACGTAGCGTGCAAACAGAGTTAACCTAGAGTTAAGGTAGCAGGCTGTTCCCTTCTTTCCGCCCTTTCGAGACATTTCGTGTTAAGTTGCGGAAATTAACACCGCGATTTGTCTTCTAAAGAAAGCGAGCAAATGAAATTAATTGATTGCTTTGAAGATCGCCCCAAAACCATCATATTTACAGTCAAACGCTGCGACAGGGGGCACGAGGATAAATTTTTGAAATGTACATGTACTTTTAATTAAAAAACATTACAATATAAATAAAAGGTTTTATAATAATAATAATAACTTTATTTGTCACCATTTACAGTTTTTTTAAATGCAAAGTAACTTAGGATATAGGATCGTATTAGGATAAGCTAGCTACAGTTAATGCTATTTCATTGGATTCCACTGTTGCCGTACTAGGAGACCTGTATTACGGCATACAGTACCAGCCCCTCAGAAAAGCTTACATTTGTAAACCAGTAATAGCTAGGTAAACAATAAAATATTGCAAACAGCATACGAAAGAAGGTTATTTCGGTTTATACATTCATAGTTAGTTATTACAATTCAAAGTTGTTAGTAGTAATGACAGTGATAAGTGGAATAAAATAAGTGAAAAAAATAATAAAAAAATTACAATTATAGAATTGTGTGTGTGTTGTATGGGTGTGAATTCATTCGTGTGTGTACGTGTGTGTGTGTGTGTGTGTGTGTGTGTGTGCGTATGTGTGGATGTGCGTATGTGTGGATGTGCGTATGATAAGGTTACTAAATACTGAAACAATTTGGTCTTGCATGTTTTATAATTGGCAGAATAAATGTCATAATCTTTGTTTACCATATTATACATTTTTGGTCCTAAATAAGAATAGAATTTATGAATGAAGATAGTTTTAAGTTTTAGAGCTTACGCATACAGCATGCTTTCTGCGTTTATGAAGTGTTGTAGTTTTATATTTTACTTCCGTATGCTGCTTTAACAAAATACTAAGTATAAATATGTGACGTACAGTTAGTACTTGACAATATTGATATAGTTCAAAAATTGGGGACAGCAATGGCTTGAATGTGCAATTTTTGAGAACTGCACGTTGAGCAACCTCAAGAGATTTTAAAATTGTCTTCGAGGAACCACCCCACGAAACAATGCAATTTCTATCTTTACGCATTGTAGTTTTTGCGAGATTCTTTAACCTGTTTTGCTGGTAAATCAAATACTATACGTAAATATATTTAAGATTGAGAACACATATGTATTCATGTAAAAATGTCGGGTTGCGGACGTGCGAGAGCTCGTATCGTTACAAACAAACCAACACGTTACAGGTCTACTAATAGCGCGCCTATTCTAGATGCCTACACTATACTTAGCGCGCGTACCCGCCGTGTACTGCGCCCGACGCCCGGCGACGCCTGCATACTTACTGAGAAAACTTAAATATTACCATAATTATTAGAGAATAATGTTTTATGAAGTCTAAATTTGTATGGATTTAGTTTTTCCTTTATCATGGTTATTTTTTTATTTTCAAATAAAGTAAAATAGTAACTTTTTGCAAAATATAATGAATTTTATTTTTATTTTTAATTTAACGAGTATAATGCATAAGGTTTAAAACATTTATAACTAACAGGCATAAAATGTGACTGTAAGCGCAACTGGTTGTGGGTTCGATTTCTACTCGATGAAATGAAATATTTATTAAAATTTATATTTCCAATTCTTCTCTCCGGTGTCGAGAAAGTAAGGAACCGAGTGTCTTAGCACTATGTTCCCTCTGCCCACCCTGCTGTGTGCGGGATACAGCGTGAAGCTGATTTAATTAATTTGATTTAATTTAAAACATAGTCATCAATATCTAATCGAAGTGTAACAATAGAACGGCCACGATAATACTTTCTATTATCGTCCACGTTGATTGGGAAATAGTCGTCATAATAGCGGTCTGATGCCTAGGTTATAACCGGCGCTAGGAGCTAGTAGCGAGGCCTGCACCAGCGAGCGGCCTCTGAGCGTGCAATGCACGCGGCGTGCGCGTCCATCATGTCACCTAGGAAAATGCTGCAAATAGAAGTCGGCTAGTCTCTGGCTGGAACGCAACGGTTGTGGGTTCTATTACTATTCGAGTCAATTGATTATTAGTTAGTAAGAAGACTAGACGAGTTAAGTTGAGTCACTCGACGCGTGATGTCTAGGAAATCTTAAGACTAGGTTCCTTCTACCAACTTCGTAAAGCTTGCAGCGCATTGGATACAACGCCTATAAAAAACATAGGATGAAAATAAAATGCACACAAAATATGATAAAATTTTATAGTAATTGTCAAAGATTGGAAACTTTTCAATACCTTTTCAAGTTACATTTTTTAATTAAAAGAAAATTCCATTCTTGTATGTGTTTGCTTAAAAAACCAAACTTGATGTACTATAGATGTTTAAAAAATGAAAAGACACGTTATATACTACTTATATATTTACATCTATATTATATGTACAACATTTGGCTAGTACACGGTGCTATGCGGTACTACACGGTACTACACGGTACTACACGGCACTACACGGCACTACACGGCAGGCAGGTGTCACGTGGCGGCGAGCGTGAGCAGCAGCAGCAGCGGGAGGGCAGCCCAGGAGTGCCGCGTCGCCGCGCTCACTCGCGCCACCGCCTGGTCGCGCTGCATGCGCTCCATCTCACCTTCTTCTTCTGTGTACATGACATACTTATATATTAATATAAATATTAATAAAACCTTTTAACTGTCAATCTTTTTACTAGTTCAAGAGATCATTGTAGTGGAGCTGCATAGCGTCTAAATGAAAAGGATGGTTCTGGGGTCAATTCCCACTCGACGTGATGAATTATTTTTATTTCCTCGCTTTGGTAACAAGACACAGTGCGGTAACTTGTTCTAAGACCTAACACAGAACGTCTCTAAAATTAAACCGAAAGTGAGAAACAAAGTAAATTGTCAGTAGCTTCTCTCTGCCTACGCTGTACGATACGAGAAAAAACGTTTGTCACTACAATTTTTTAATTAAATAATATTCAATTTAATCAGTTCATAGCGCACCCTCGTTTAAAGCAACACTCAGCCCACGTGTTGGTTCTAGAAAGCCGACAAGCTTCATAGTTACGAAATTCTTTGGCAAATTACACAAAAATGTTTTACAGTAGATACCTATTCGTTAATGTGAACGACACGACGCGGCTTGAACTGTGCCAGCGACGAACAAAACGAATGAATGAGGAAACACAATAAACTAAATAAATTATTTGTATGACCTTCGAGGTTTAATTTCTCCTCATTTTATTATATTTATCGAAGTGACTCGAACAACTGGCGGAGTGTTCAGTAGATAAAGTGTGTAGAGTATTCTGTCATTCTCGTACAGAGTATGAAAATATTTTGTTACAATTTATAAGTATTTGTTTTTAATATAATTGTCTTTTTTTCTATCAAAACATATATGATACAATAAATCCTTGATAATATCAGACAAACATAAGGTAACGTATGGTGGGTTTGTCCGATATTATTATAATAAATAAATAATATTTATTTATTGTTGAATATTTTTTATATGAAATGAAACTGAAGATGGCATATTCTATGTTATAACAATAAACCTTCTTAAAGAACGAGGGTAGGAGAGATTATTGGCTCTTAAACACATAAAACGCAGAACATAATTATATTTTTAACTACTTTTAAATTAGTTCCATAGTTATCTAGAATCAAGACGCTTAGTAATTAACAATGAGAATACAGTTTTCATCTGTGGCAGATGATGGCATCCAACAGTGTCTACAAAGAATCAGCGAGTATGAGAGTCACCGGTCCACGAGTGAGTGTAAGGGGCCGCGATCAAATCTGAATTAGGTCGACTTCAAATAGTTTTTAGTGTTATCTCAATCTCAGCCGTTTTGTCTAATGTCTATCCATATATATTCTTTCTTCGTAATTTTTTTCTTTTAATTTAATTTTACCATTTAATGTAATAATAAATAAAGAAATCATTGATTTCATATTGTAATATTTTAACCACATTCTTGTGCCGTGTGATCCCGGCCTAGAATAGGATCATCCGGGTACTGGTGGTGTCGTAAGAGGCGACTAAAGTACGTATGGTAGAGTCACGTCGCCAGCAATGGCAACACGCATGGGCAGACTCGACCGGATCATTACCACCCCCGGCATTTAAAACCGGCGTGAAGTAGTGGCTTTATGCCACTGCGTTTCGCATCAGGTAATGCCGGGCCCCGGCGCCCAACCCATCTTAAAGGCCGGCAACGCACCTGTAGCTCCTCTGTGGTTGCACGGGGTTGTGGGCGGCGGTAATCACTTACCATCAAGTGACACGCTCGTTTGTCGTGTCTTTTCCATAAAAAAAATAATAATTTGGACAAATCTAATTATCAATAGTAGGTGATATTATGTGAATGAAACCCACGAGCATCACGCGTGCATTAGCATTGTGTGTACCTTACCTACTATCTGGTAGTCGTCTTCGAGTCCCTGTATGCGCAGGCGCAGCGCGGCGCTGTGCCCCGCGGCGGCGCACAGGTAGCGGCCGGCGTCGCGTGCGCTCAGCGCCGCCAGCGTGAGCCGCGACACCGCGCGCGCCTCCCACCGTTCCGTGTCCAAGGAGATGCCGCCCCGGGAACTCTATATGGCATACTATGCGATAACATTTTATGGCTATTGTGACGTAATGGGACAGTTTGACCGTGACTACAACGGTTGTAGTGTCGATTCCCGGTTGTAGTAGAATTAGGCGAAAAGTAAAAAATATGTGGGATAGAGTGTGAAGACGAAATAAAAAAAAAACATTCAAATGTTAAGTTTATTTTTTATTTGTATATTATCGTTAAAAAGAGTCTAGTCATTATTTTACATTGCCAAATATTACAAATTGTACTTTTAAATTATAACTTAAGATCCTTATTTTTTTGTAACCATTTACAAAAATAATGTCCGAAAAGAGAAAATGTTTTCTTATGATGAACATTATTTTCCTACATATGAATATTATCTATCGTAGTATAGTACCTGTGGGTCCAGCGTCTCCCCGTCGTGCGTCCACCGTATGCGCAGCGGCGGCAGCGCGGGGCGCAGCGCGGGCGCCGGCGCGGGCTCGTAGCGCGCCTCGCAGGCCAGCCGCGCCGCGCCGCCCGCCGCGCCCCACACCGCGCCGCCGCCCAGCGCGCGCACCGCCACCGTCGGCAGCGCCGCCTCTGCTGCGGGGACGTGCGGCTAACATCAGCATTTACTTAATAATAAGCTTTATTTTTAAGGCCCCCTTTTAAGGCTATTATTTTTTAGAATTTAATCACACATAGTTATAGTTTTCAGATTTTTTGACCTGTATTTGCTAGCGGCCATACCTTTTTTTAAGTAAACGTAGATTTTTTTTTCAGGAAATAATGGGGCCGTAGATCTAAGAATATGGTTTGAATTTCAAATCGATGTCCCCAAGTGTCCCTAAGATAAAGCCTCTTCACAGATAGACAAAGGGACGAGCAACAACGTGATCTTATAAGAGTTCCTATTTTATTAAAAGGTACAGAACTTTAAAAATGACGACACAGGTGGCAAAATAGTTTATTCTGCCTGTTGCTTACTGCTTTCAGTTAGTGGAATTCTTTAATTGCAAAGATCTACAAGTCCGTCCGTCCGTCCGCCGCCCGGTGCGCACCGCCGCGGTCGTCTCCGGCACCGCGGCTACGGATAACTCCAACATCAATATTTACTTTTAATAGAGACTTCACTATAACACAGTAGCCAGGAGCGAATTGGACGCGCCTATGAAGAGGTTTGCAACTAGCAACCATAAATTAGGGATATAATATATCGAGCCAAAATACTTTTATCTTTTGACACTTTTTTTTTACTTTTTTTTTAAACACTAAAAATAACTTATTGTTTCTAAAAGTTATTTTATCTGTCAAAAAACTAAAACAGATGTAAAACGAAGTGCTTCCAGGGATAACTCGATTCTTAATTGATACTCAATTAAGTAACTAAGTTATCATATTAAGCGTCAAAACGACTTATTTTTTTAATTTAATATCAGAGACAGTTTTGGGGTCGAGACGCGCAAACATTTAAAGAGATCACTATTCGAATCCATGCAGACGGCTCTGAACTTATCGAGCGATTCATTTGAATTTCAAGTGGCAATGCGTCTTGTATATAGTGCTGACTGCTGTAGGTACTACGAGGCGTGACCGCCGCTATCACTACTCTGATGGCCGTATCTTTTATGAAACTAAGTAATTCATAATTTACGGTATTTTCCATAAAAATAATTATTGATCATGTTTAGATATATGTTATGTTTAGTTATTATAGTAATAGTTAGATTTCCACATATTGTGTGGCGATTAGATCACCATGAGGGTGCGCTTGTCCTACCAGGAGAATGGTAAACATTTATAATATAATTGAACCCGCAACACTGCTTAGTCAAATGTTGTACCACTGGGCCGCGATTATTAATGCTAAAGTAATTAAGCATATATGTAGTATAAACCATATACCAAATATCAGAAGATAAATACTATAAGCGCGAAGTGTATATTTTTTGGCAAATTTATATGATCCTCTTATGCTATATGCGCGTATAGCGTAGGAGCATTAATACGACTTACCTACAACAGTCAAGTTGAAAAACAAGCTAAGTTTCGGCTCAGTGTTGATCTGACACTCGTATCTCCCTGAATCAGCCTCCCGCAGACGCTCTATGCGCAGCGTGTGCACGGAGCCCGCGCGCTGCCAGCCCTCGTCGCGTGACGTCAGCACGTCGTAGGGCTCCTCTGTGGCCTCTGCGCCCTCGGTGACCTCAGGCCCCGCCGGCGCCTCCGAGCACGACACACGTGAATCCGCCGTGAACACATAACCCGCGTGCGTCAGGATCTGCAGGTCACTCGATCTAACCCACGATACCTGATAATAATTGAAAATTTCTGTATTTATTAATTATGTAGTTTATATTTATACCTAAAGTAATCGCTTCGCATCGCTTAATTTCATGTCCTGTATACTATAGTTGTTAAACATTTATTTTTCTATCATCATATTCAAACTGATGAAAGTTTAACGTTAATGTTTTTCATATCTGTTGGATATTCGTTAAAAACTCTGCTATTATAGAAAGAAATATAAAAAACAAAATATAAATCGTAGGAGTGTCATCGAACGGACGAACATAAACTACACCTGATATTATCACCCAATAACAAAATGAGGAAGCAGCATATTTATGCGAAGATATTAATAAACATTATGTGGACGTAACGGCAATAGTAGTAGTGGAGCTGTAGTGGAGCTGTAGTGGAGCAGCGTGGAGCTGGCAGCGGGCACTTCCGGAGCGCGCGTGTCGCTATATCGGGAGAGAGTCGATGACCGACGACATCTCCTCCAGGCCGCATATAGCCGCGTGACGTCCCCCAAGGACCCGCGAGCGCCGCGTGCCACCGACGACCTACACTATAATTCGATCTATTTCCCCTCGAGTCATACCTCAGATATTTTCATCCGGGAAACTAAACCGAGCACGTTCCTATTTGTTAGCTTCTATTCTACGCGCCGTCGCTCGCCGCTGATGTTGCCAATAAAATCAAACTATGTAATATGTTGCAAACACACACTCACTAATCGGGATTGAGAGCGTGATTGGCTCGAGTCTTTGGGCTGTCATACACAATGAAATATAACTTTATCAGAAATAGAGCTATTAATGAAAAAGTATATATAATATAACATAATATATTCGATCGAACGGACTACCAATATATATAGCGGTAGAATATAAAAAATAATTGCTCGATACAGTGTTTAGTTTGATTGGTAAAGGCTGTGATCGGTGTCAGAGCGGAAGTATGACAATAAATAGGCGGACATCCGTATGAGAGGCAAAAAGGGAGGGGGCAAAGGGAGGTAGAAGGAGGGAGGAGAAAGACCTCGTGACATTGGCATTGCGTATTTTTAGTAGTTAGCGTTACTCGTGAGTCGGGAGTCGGGCGCCACTCTACATATTTCGTCGTACTCTTCTATAGCTTTGATAGTTCTCGTAGTTTCACGTGTAACTAGAAGCGGTCTAATTTTGAACATTGTACCTTTGGAATGTGACACGAATCAGCCAGCAAATGTGCTCCATATTTTATGTTTAGATAGTTTCTGCTGTCTTCATATATATAAGATGTAATCGCAAATTAAATAGTAATATAGAATCACAAGCAATATGAAACATGCTCGTACAAAAACTAACTTTGTAAGCGTAAAATTTATTCAGGTATTGATAGAAACATGGCTTAAATCGAAATCTGAATGTATTTTATTAATGCTGCCATTAACAAAATACATTCAAGAAAAGTAATAAAATATATTCAAAAGACACATCCCCCGTAGAATAGTTTTAACGTATCTAGGGTAAGAGACAGATGTATCAGCTTGATACACAACAACAGACTCCAATCTAAGCATAAAATAAGAAAGCTTACTTTTTCTAATGACATATAATATATGAAGGACCTTACCACTCTGTCGGCGAGGCGCAGCACGCGGCAGCGCATGGCGGCGCTGTCCCCGACGCGCGCCAGCACGGCCACCTGCTGCCGCTCCGAAAAGGCGGGCCCCAGCGACGCGCCGCGAGGACCTGGGGACGGGAACTGGTCTTTAAACAGGCACCTCTATAGGCAATGCGTGTGAGAAACACATTACACGGTACTATGTATGGTATATGGCCCATCCAGTATGACTAAGTAATGATATTATAATAATTAACAGCCAACTTAACTTATTAGTTAAGTTAAAACGATATTTCGTTTTGATATGAAGGAAATGTTATATATTTTTATTTTCTACTAGTGAGCCGCTCACGGCTTCGCCCACTGACACTACACAATTCTTAATCAGTAACCTGTATTACTTTTGTGTTGTTATAATATTATTATTTAAGGTCAATACCCACACTTTAAAGTTAAATCAGCTTCCTAGAGAACCTAGTGTTAAGAAACTCCGTTTCCCACTTTCCGCCGAATTCTGGAGGCATTGCGTGTTGAGTAGCGGAACTCTATGCCGCGCTTATTGCCACGACTTCAGAGAGAAGAAATTAAATTATAAGTGTAAATAAATATTTCATTTCCTCGAGTGGGGATCGAACCCACAACCAGTTGATTTAAACGCACACTTTTGGCTATATTTGGATTGGATATATTTGCGAAGATAATTTTACCGTGTAAAGTGAAAATATTTTTATTCCTCCATTTATTTGTCTGTTTGTCAATTTCATTCGTTCCAAAAAAAAAACCCGCTACACCGTATATCTCTTTTAAATAAGTCGCAATATATGGCATTTTGCAACAAAAAATAATTGAAAATTGCAAAATAATTGAACATTTTTATTTTTCCGTTTCTTATTTAAAAAGCTAAAATGTCTGTTTGTGATATCAAATTAACCGTGTTTATTTCAAGTGCATATGATAATTTAACCAATATTAAAATACAAACAAAGAATTTTATAATTATTATATCTTTATTGTCTGTCTGTTTTTCTATTTCTCCATAGATAGATAGAGGGGATCATGGAGCAACACATACGTTACTTTTAATCCCAGAATTCCCTGACCTGGGAAAAACTGCGTTTGGCGTGCGCGCGAAGCTTGATAGGTAAGAAATAACATTATTTCTATATTAAAACGATAATTTTAAAATCCAATTAAAATTACGATTTATTAAATGTTTAACAGAATAGAATATCCACACTAAATGAAAAAGTAGCGGGCGGCGCAGGGGCCTCTGCTATATAATAAACAGTCTCGTGCTAGACTCTAGAACTTTAGAATAGAAATTTTTAAATTCGTGTGTTCGTTTGTTTTTCAATGAATGTTATATAAAATTTTCAAGATATTTTAAAATCAACCCCATCTATAGCGATAACGCTGAACAATGTACTATAAGTATGTCACCACCCCCGGCACCGTCTATGAAGGGTGCCAGCCTAACATAACCAGTTGGAACTAAAATATAGAGATGGCGTTGTACTATAAAGTTATCGTCACTCGGTAACTTTAGTGAAACATTTGTAGGATTTTTATTATTCATTCACATCTTTTTATATATAAATAAAATGTTATATTAACTAAAACTTTCATCGACACTGATTTGTTTGCATTAAAATATAGTAACAATAATCTATCGAACCCACAACCAGTCGGTTTACAGTCATACTTTGTGCCGCTGCGCCACGACCGGCCTCTATATAAATAGAGTATATATATATATATAACTATTAATTTATATGGAACAGCTCGAGATAGAGAGAAGATATGGAATATATTGTCGTCGTTTTCATTCACTCAAGTTGTAAGTAGTGGGAAATATATCAGTCGTGTTGACCTGAAGACAAAATAACGGATGGTGGCTGCAGTTAATCAGGGACAAGGGGAGTCGGTGAGTGGAGAGAGCGAGGGAGAGAGCGCCACTACCGCCCTCGTGACAGCCGGCGCGTTGATATCGTATAAAGTTTAATGATTCCTCATATATGTAATGGTTTTAATGTAAATTACAATTGAGCAACAATGTATAATGCAATACTTAGAGTTTATCCCGTTTATTTCCATTCATCCAGTCATTGATATTATTTTTAGAGAAAACTATTATAATATAAATTTCGTTAATGGTCGTGCGGGTGGTGCAGATATATTTTTGCTCAAAGCCGCGCTCTATTACAAACCAGTAGCGACCGCTCCGGAAGTAGCGGATGCGGGTGTCGCCTACTCATGCCACTTTACGTCACATTTTATATTTTTAAAATTTTATGTTTTGAAACAAAACCGACCTACATTCGTTTGTTTTATTTGTTATTTCTTCATAAAATGATAATGGGATCCTCGTACATCATTTACTTGGTTAACGAGGAGTAATTATAATAAGTAAGTATAATTTAGCAATTGCTAAGATAATATCTCCGTGTATTCTGTGTGTACAAAGTGATAAGACTTAAGTATAGTAGTGATAGCGCGTGAGTGTGGTGGGCACTGCGCGGAACCTGCGCGGGCGGCGCGGGATCGAGAAGAGGGGGGAGGACGGGGGAGGAACGGACGGCCTCGCATTATTAGCATTTCAACACTTCATCGCAGCTCTGCGATATTTATATAAACTGACACACAAACATAACTAGTTAAAGCACGGTCGAAGAGTCGTGGCCGCTCTAAAGCTAGGTTTTATGATTCCTTGCGCATTCTGCTTTCTGGAAGAAAATAATAAAAGTAAAGCCTCTACTAAGCTATCTTCAGGGCGGCCACGACTCGCCGATCGTACTGTACTCCACATCGCTCCCGTCGGTGCATCCCGCACGCACTTTACTGCAGCTGGATTCGTCCAGGATTTCCTCCCGGATTCCAACTACTACATGTTGATAGGTGAACTGTAACAAGCCGCGACCAACTCCTGGAACCGGGACGCCCTCACATCATCAATCTAATGTGACGTATTGTGTCACTAGCGCACTGTGATATACAGCGACTTTTGATGTCGTTTGATGCAATTTAATATTTACCGATATAACGACGACATGTATATGACTTCATAAACTTTATTAATTTTTACAATCGTTTCTGATAAAAAGCGTCTTACATTTGTCCGTTAACGTATAAATTTACTCAAAGACTTACCCTACTGCTCTCGTAAGTACTGTTGTACCACTCGTATGTTATTGTACCACATGTTACGTACGCTTACAGAAATATATGGCTATAACATTTCTCGGTACTTCTTTCATACTTAGTTCTTAAGCAGCTAGTGCCATGACTACTTTTTTAATATTTTGGACAAATATGGGCATGTGTGCTTGCTTTGGAGGTTGCTACGTGAAAACTTGAACTATGATTAAAATTACTTTTGTTGATTCTTTCGTCTAGAAAATATTCATTTAACTTCCTATTTTGAAAAATATGGACACTGTTTTCTGCATATAGCAGGGCATTCAGAGGGAAGCTAGTGTTAAGGCACTCCGTTCTCTGCACCGCCCGATTTTTAAGACATTGCGTGTTGCGTGGTTGAGCTCAACATAAGCCCTATGTTCTTTGTTTTGTTACCAAAGTAAAAGGAAATCAGGAGAAAGTGGGGAATGGAGTGTCTTAATATTAGGTTCCTAGATTCCTCCTGCCTATCATGGTGTGTGCGGGATACAACGTGAAGCTAAAAAAACTGAAAATGATTATTTAAAAAATATTGGAATGTACAATTGTGCAGTTGTCAATTGTCGACAATTATGTACGTTTTTTAATTGAATTTTTATTACTTTTATCAGGCCTCCGTCAATCATTGTCACTATTTTATGTACGGTTGATTTTCCTTATGACGAGCTGACAATGTCTTGTCATAATAAATTCCATATTTTTAACAATGGACGATATAAAATATCTCAAAATAGATCTAATAAGCTCCTTACTTCTATTTTTTTGGCATTATTATTATTATAAAAGAAAAAAATAAAGGAAAATGCAAGCAATATATTTTTTCTATATTTTCTTAAATTCACGCTGCATACCGCACGTAGCAGGATTTGCAAAGAGAACCTTGTGTTAGGTCACTCCGTTCATCAATCTCCGCCGACTTTTCGATATATCACATGTCGATAGGCAGAACGCGATGAAGCACACACAACAGAATCAGAATGATTAATGCACGTATTGTTACAAAATATGATTGTATCTGCGTCCATATAACTCCAAAAATAACATTCAAATTATTGCCTATAACTGCTGTTACGCAAAACACGTGTTTAAACACGTAATAGCGCTCCATAAAGCCCTTATATTTTTAGGCCATTTTAGTTTCGATTTCAAAGAAATTGTATTATAAAGTGTACTCAACAGTCTTTTGTTTTGAAATATTCGATCACACTTCTTTGTTGGTGCACGTGTGTACAATTAGGGCGGCGCCGTGTGTGGCGCTCGCCCGCGTTACCCCCGTCGTCCCCGTCGTCCCTGTCGTCCCCGTCGTCCCTGTGGCCCCCTTCATAGCGGAATTAATGAAATAAACCTATTTATTTAGATGCAAATCATGTCGCCTATTTACATATTACAAAGAATGCACAATTCACACGGCGAATTACTAGTGCATTAGTGCGGGCTGTCCGGAGACACCCTGCTACGTAGCCGTTAATTGTACTATTCGAATATTTCAAATCTACATTAACGTACTCAGCTTCGCGTTGTACCCCGCACACAGCAGGGTAGGCAGGGAACCTAGTGTTAAGATACTCTGTTCTCAATTTTTTAATTTTTTTATAATACATGTATGTATTATTGTAACAAATAAAAAAAGGGAAAACATAATAATAAATTAGCGTAGGATGTGGTAGATACGGTGGATATTTTCATCTCAAAACAATTAAGTTACGAAAGATGAAAGGGCCCACTAAAAGTGTTTACCTTGCGGAGGACGACGCGGCGCCACGACGCAGTGATGCGACGCGGTTACTATAGTAATCCGGTTTTAAAGCTAACTATTAAAAATCTAGATTAAATAACAGACCAGTATAATAGTACTAGGTTCCCTCTGCCTACCCTGCTGCGTAACAGCGTAAAGCTGATTTATTTATAAAAAATGGAGAATCAGTCCAGAGAGTTTGATATTTGTATACTAAATAATTTTAATCAGCATCATCAAAAATTGTTAAAAACAAGTTTAATAGAAAAGTTTTAGGCAAATTAAAAAGAAAACAAGCGAAAACGAATAAAGCAAAAAAAATTGAGTAATAGGTAATTGTCTATGATCTGACGTGACGGCGTGAATTGGTATGAACTCGGGCTAATTCACGAACGCCGAACGACGCGTCTTTGATCAGCGTTAGCAAAACAAATGATATACAGTAGGTACATCGTGTGCGCGACTGTTTATTGCACATTCTAATAGCGTGCTTCAGTAAACACCCCTCGACATCGACAGCATTTAAAGTCTCATCGAGCGATGACCGCTCCAAGTCTGTTCGCCGTGACTCCTGCCGTACCGTCAACCTACACGCGCTAAAAATTGCAAATACTTAATAACGACTACAAGACAGAATGTGCCACCATTTGTTTCTGATCTCCGACATACCAAGCGGGCGAGGGAGGCGCGGGTGCAGGACATTGCCGCTAAATATTTCAAATGTTTGCTCTCGCCTCTCATAAAACAGAGCATTTGTTTCAAACGGAACGCTCCACTTGCCTTTGATGAAATCATACATCACCATCTGGAGTGTGACTCACGGCCGCGGAGGAAGTTAAGTCATTTCGCCTACACACAATAAAAATAAGATTCTTTCCTCTATTTCGGATGTCACAGCGCCGGTGCAGCGCTGCCAAGTCATTACGAGGAGGTTTATTTGGTTCATAATTGTCGGTCGGAAGTGAGCGCGGACCGCGGACTGCGGGCGCAGGACGCCCGGATCGATGCGCGTGCGCACTGTGGTGACTCACGCGCAAAAAAATGCCACTTTGTTTGACGGTATATTAATTATATATTTAACTTTTTGTATGACGCTATGGAATCTTTTTGGCGACTTAATATGCAATAACATTTTCAAGAAAAAACAGTAGGACTCGTTTATAGTGAGATCAAATCAGTTTTATAAACTGGTAACATGATAAAATATTAAAGTTATACAAAATATTTATTTTAATAAATTTTGCGCGCCACGTTGAGTGAAATAAGTAAAAGCGCGCTGGCCAGTACAATGTGTAAGTACGTAGCTACAGTATAGTGGGGAGTGCAGACTGAACGAGCGTTAGGTCAGTAGATATTTATTTATCAGTAGCGCGTAACGATGTCAATATTTACACAGATAGCAACGCGCACGAAAAACTTCATTAACATATTACCTCGCGAAAATAAACAACATGCGGAATGCACTAATGATTTGGAACAAAATAACACGCTCTAAATATAATCGGCCGGCCCTCGGCCTGCGCACCCGCACCCGCACGGTGCAAGTGCAGTGCGCGCCGTCACCGCGTCGCGAGCTGTGACGACTGTACACTATACAGTGACGTCGATTTCATTTACACTCATTGTTATACAATCACATCACTATTTAAGCTTTGAAGCCAGTCGTGGCGCAGGGGCACAAAATGTGACTGTAAATCGACTAGTTTTTGGTTCGATCCCCACTCGAGGAAATGAAATATTTATTTACATTAAAATAGCAGATGGAGTGTCTTAAAACTAGATTCTTCTGCCTACCCTGTTGAGTGCGGGATACAGCGTGAAGCTGATTTATTGGATTTTCTTTTTTTTTTAAGTTTTGAAAATAAAATATTTATATTTGATCATTTATATCCATTTTATTGCCCTAAATATTGTTATTGTTTTCCAGGAGGCTCGACTCCAAGCTGGAGTTGTTATTTTAAGCCAAGACTGAGGAATGAATCTGTAGTTATGTACTATAGTTACGTAAAATCACTGTTTAGAAATCATCTAAGTAACGAATAATTTTTTTTTTTTTTTTTATGGAAAAGACACGGCAAACGAGCGTGCGGGTCACCTGATGGTAAGTGATTACCGCCGCCCACGACCCCGTGCAACCCCAGAGGAGCTACAGGTGCGTTGCCGGCCTTTAAGATGGGTTGGGCGCCGGGGCCCGGCATTACCTGATGCGAAACGCAGTGGCATAAAGCCACTACTTCACGCCGGTTTTAAATGCCGGGGGTGGTAAGGATCCGGTCGAGTCTGCCCATGCGTGTTGCCATTGCTGGCGACGTGACTCTACCACACGTACTTTAGTCGCCTCTTACGACACCACCAGTACCAGGATGATCCTATTCTAGGCCGGGATCACACGGCACAAAATATCATCCTCACGATCTGGATACGTGGCATTCTACTACTGTGTAGTTCCGTTGGAACTTCCATCCATGTACTATCTAATTGTGGAATGGCGGAGACTTATCTTTATCCTCTCCGCTCCTTTTCCTTATCCTTTCCATAAAAAAAATATTAAAAACGAGAGCGTCATCACCTTTCTATGTATTTTTTGTAAAATGTTAAACATGTGCTCTACTTTCTCTAATTCTTCTATAACGAAACTCGCAATATAAAAAATAAATGTCTTATTTTATAGGGGACGTTTAAAATTTTATAATATTTTTTTCGAACTATTAAAATCTAATGAAGTCTTGGCATAGTGCCATCTGCACCACATGTTGATAGAGACGTTATATGTATCGGAGTAATTGCCCAGTTTCAGGATAATCAATCATTCGCACTCCGCGTCCGCTGAGTAGGGCGGACGCGCGCGACCTCGTACTATTGGACGTATAGTGGTAGAAAAAAGACAATGAAACTTCCTCTTCGCAATAATTGATCTATTTACTGTTTACGTATATATTTTTTTAGCTTAACGCTGTATCCTGCGCATAGCAGAGTAGGCAGAGGGATCCGAGGTTCCCTTGATACGGGTATTAAACTAACACTCCGTTCCCCATTTTCCCCCGAATTGCCAGTTACCAGTTAAATAACACATACTCCCGAAATTTAAAATCTCTATATTTATACATAAACTCATACATCTCTATATTTCATACTGCCAGTTACAGATAGTGTCCCGAAAGCATCCAATCCGATCCGATCCGTAAATTCTATAGTTGAAATAAAAGCGTTATAGATCTATCTTCAGCTTTCTTGACATTCTCAATGTTCTATAATCAAGCCCCGTTGTTTACGACTGTAACGGTAATGGACATATTTATTAGAAAAACTGTAAACTAGATTCGATACGATCCCATGACGAGTCCGCGCCATGTGTGCACTGTGACGTCACGGCACACAGCGCCAGCGCACGGCCGCCTTGCCAATAAAAGCTTTTATGGGTATTTACTTGGACGAAGGGGGAGGACGGTGGGGGGAGGGGAGCAGGGAGGCCGGACATGCCTCGCTGCAGGACTTGCAGTCTTCTGTAGATAGGTGATGCTGCCTTGAAGAGTTTTTTGGTCAATTGATGGCCAACCAAATATAAATGATTAATAGTGGTATCGAACTATCATTATTCTTATTACGGTATATTGAACACTAAGCTGTATATAACCAGCGCAGTACTCACCCGCGAGCGCCGGCATGGCGGCCACCAACAGCAGCAACACACACATACACATGACTATGCCCACTACACTACACAATGCACTGTTTATCGACTCACACTTGACACACTATTGTCCTGTTCCTCCCCATCTTCTTGTTTCCCCAATTGTAACCTGAAACAATAATGCAGTGTTGATGATAGGAGAATAAAAGTCTACTTACGAATAGCACTGAGTTTAATCAACACCACTTTAAATGTACGTACAGTGTTAACACAAATAATGAAACACGATTATACACGGCACGATATACGAGAAAGTCAATCACAAGCAAGGATATATATAACAACACGAAAGACACATATTTGGAAAGAAATCTATATATATAAAAGGACTTTCTATATATATTAAATTGGACTTGTTCTGACTGACTGAGGTAAGACACGCACAGCCGTAACCGCTGTGCGTAGAAACGTGAAATTTGGACAGATGTTTATTTTTATAATCTGGACATCCACTAAGAAGGGATTTTGAAAAATTTTAAACCTAAAGGGATGAAATAGGGGTTGAAAGTTTGTATAGATTTTTTTTAAAAACAGCACCGATTTTTATAAAATTCGAAATTTAGACTCTTTAAAACATTTCATCGAACACGGGTTTTATGGTTTATTAGAATTCACCCCCTCAGCGTTGAAAATTTATATGGAAAAATGTTTAAATTGCCACCGATTTTTATAAAAATTTAAATTCAGACTATTAAAAATATTTTATTGAACAAGTGTTTTGTAGTTTTTTTTAGAATTCACCCCTAAGGATGCAAATAAGCGGGCGAAGCCGCGTGCGCCTCCTAGTATTAGATAAAACAAACGAACATATGGAAAGCACATCGAGTGGCACATTGACTGTGATTATTAAATATGCCGTCGACAAGGCGGTAGGCGTAAATATTACGGCACCTTACCGGTTCAGTCGACGGCGACGCTTTCATATAAATAAACTAAATACGAATACTTACAAAATATATAAATTCTATTAAATGTATGTAAGTATATAAATGATAAATAAATAAATTACAATATTGAAATACATAAATGACACATATTAAATAAACTATAAATATAAATAATAGTTCCCTACAAATAACAATTGTTTAATCAGATACCCTTATACGATAGATTTTTTATGTATATGATTAAACAAAGTCATAATTATGATTTCACCTCCCGCACCTCGTGGTATCAATGAGTATCTAATTGGAGAAAGAAGTGAAATGACATTAGCGGTTAGCCCATCTTGTAAACGGTTTTAAATTGTACTGTGTCAAAACACTAGATATTTTTTTTTAAATATCATAGAAGGCATACTGCTCCACTTTCCATTTTAACTATATTTTCTTTTAAAATATAACTTGGGTCGTGTTTCGTATGTACAAAGGTGAACTACATTTTGTATGGCTGTAGCCTGTTAGATGATTTAAATGGTTGCGTCGCGGCACTCATGGTTATCTACAGTTTCCCACATGTGGCCTGTAATTATGTGCTTAAATTTTAATTATCAAATAAATATTAACTATCTCTAAATGGCTGTTGAAATCTATTTTAACGAGTGGCTGGATCATAATATGTATGGAACTTAGCACCAATCTCTACAAATTATTATTGTAGTACTGAACCACACACACGCATCTCGTATTACATAAGTGTGACTTTAGTAGTAGAACCCTGATCTACCTGAATAAATCATTCCAGCCTATATATCATCTTGCAATACATTGAAATTTTTGTCATATGGATGATTTTTTTCTTGCTACAAAACAGTAGGATACTCGTGAACTACAAAGATTCGGCTCCTCTCTACAAGCTCATCCAATTAATCGGACAGTTTTGCACAAAGTGGGCATAAACTACACTCTTTAGTAGTCGTAAGAGAGTGCTTTGATGTTTCCGGCCACTTCGCGGTGATTTACGCCGCACGTCGGCGCCGCCTTTCTAAACCATACTTTTATTAAGAGAATCAAAATTACGACGAATGCTGAATGAACATTATTTGTAAAAAAAGAGTAATTAATTTTATTATAGAGTAATCTAACTCGACGTTTTTAAGTTTTATTTAAATAATTAATAATACATGAAAAAATATATATATATAAAATAATAAGATGTAGATATGTAGATGCGTGCGAGTACGTGACCATACATAGCGGGTCTATGCGTCGCTATTTGCGCACGCGCCGCAAATAGCGCGCCCGGAATACCGCGCAAAGGTTACGCGGGTCCCCTGTCCTCCGTCCACCGTCGCCACCAGCTGCTGCTGGGCTGGAGCTCCACCTCAGCTGGGGACGCAGGGGGCATAATAAAAAGAGAAAAAGTATATATTTATTGGTATAAATTTTCGTAATATAAATGTCATCTATTAATGTCAATATTATTTAATCAATATTTAGGTAATTCTAGTGGCTTATTATTCTTCTATATAATTCTTTGAAAATGGAGAGAACAGTTGCTCTCTTCTAAGTATCATAAGTCACTGTAACATATATTGAATATTGCAGGTTACAGCGAAAAGTTTGTTTAATTATGCAGGGAAATCCCCTTCAACGTTACATCAGCCAGCACCCTAGTGACTCACTAGGGTCAAGATTAGCGATATGCTGTTTTACTGTTTGTCACGCCCTACGACCTACAGTACGACCCCTATTACTGCTACACTTGATATCGGTAATAACATGAATAAACGAGTATATTAGAGTCCTCGACTTCTCTATTTGGTAATCAACTATTTAATTCCGCTATATAACGTCGGCTGCTGGTTGGACTCCGCTGTCACAGCACGTTAGTAACATACGATACGATCCAATTCTAATATATTAAATAAAACCTCAGTTGTATTGTTGTGGTAGTCGCAGTGTGTTGCATTCCGTGTCTTACGGATAAGTATGACAGAATCAATAATCAATAAGCGAAACGGATGCTCAAACAAACTATATGAAAGTGTTGTAATTTTTAAAAACATCTACCCATATTCAATAGCACTAAATATATTTATTGTGGATAATATATAAAACCTCCACATTTAAATTGAAATTTTGTAATTCAAGCACAGCAAATAAGTTGTAAAACCACCAATGTTTTGAAATAGTAGGTATGGAAAATGAAGATACCATTCATCTCTATATTAACTTTTAACAAGTTATCGTGAAATTGAAGTAAAACAAGAGAGCATTAAGAAAGTATTTAAACTTAATTTCACAAATTTAAAACAATAATAATTAGCTTATTTTATATTTTGATCTAACGATGTCTGGTTCGTAGTAAATATGACAATCACGCAAACTTTTCAAATCACAACGACCTACCTCCAGAGAGAAACGTGAATTTTCCAAGTGCATATGTATTATATGCTATTCACTAAAACTATCGTACTAATTTTCAAAGTTCTTGTCTCGATGTACTCGTAACATCGAAGTATTTCGTAAAAGCAGCACATGTAAAGCACATGCGTCGGCGCAGGCGACACGTTTGGGACTGTCCGTCGCCGGCACGCACTCGGCACTGCGCGTCACGCCGGGACACGCCGGGAAACACCGGGACACGGTCGCCAGTGGGGAGGAGAGCCTGCACTCTCACAACTGTTCGAATTCGCTACAACGTGTGCATGGTAATCGCACCACAACTCGATCTCCCATCACCACCACCCTCCTTTATATTTATTCATCAGTCTACCGTCAACACCCTTTAATTATAAACATATATAATAGCAACGGATTCAATTTACTAAGATCTACTTCTTGAATATTATAAAATCATTGTTCAAAACTCGGAAAACGTTTAATTTTGTAATTGTCATACAAGTTGGTTTCACAAACATCAATTCTCATGATATATATTTTTTATCGATAATTTGTTTAAATATAATCTATACTTGAGGCCAGGCTTTGAGGCCAGTCGTGGCACAGTGACACAAAGTGTGACTGTAAAACCGACTGGTTGTGGGTTCGATCCCCACTCGAGGAGATGAAATATTTACTTAAATTTATATTACCATTTCTTCGCTCTGGTGTCGAGGCAAAAGCGCGGCGTTAAATTCTGCAACTCAACACGCAATGCCTCCAAAATTCGGCAGAAAGTGGGGAACGGAGTGCCGTAGCACTAGGTTCCCTTCACCCTGCTGTGTGCGGGATACAGCGCGAAGCTAATTTATTTTTTTTTATTTTATAATCTATACTTATATTAAAATCAAAAAAGGTCGGTGTCTGCGCGTGGATGGGGACTATTAATGGGTACATGCAATGCAACAGAACACAAAACAATGGTTTTTTTAAATTTTTTTGTTTGTTTCCCGGTCATCTTAGAAAAGGCCTACTGATTTACTGCAGTTTTGACCATTATATTCTGACAACTTACTTTAATATTTAACGTTCTTTTTTATTACAATCGGTTCAAAAATGAAAAATATATCATCATGTCTATCGAACCAATCATATTAAATACGGTTCTGTTTAGAATAAGTATACGCGTGACACAAGTCACGACCACGTACGTAGGTACTCGTATATAAAGCGAGACGAGCGCCGCCAAATTTCATAATTCTAAATTACCGGAAACTTTCGAGCTTCTGAGCGGACTGTGGAGAAAATTAATTTTGATACGATAAGAAAAAAATGGGAAAAGTTAAACATATTGAAAATATGAGATCCAATCGATAAACACTAACTTGGAACTCGACTACATATTACAGTATGGCAACTAACAAACGAAAATAGCATATTGTGTAGCTGTGATATTGGATTTCAATGGTAACAACAACCATGTCCGATATTAGAAAAACATCAATGTTGACATCGTTGTCAAAATCGAAGGTAAATCTTCGTTTTCGATAAAAGTTGAAAGAAAAACATCGACGTCAGCCAACATCGATGTTTCTTTTGCAAATATCGTTACCAATAAATAAAAAAAATCGGACAATCGCAAATCGGGCCCGCCCACCGAGGGTTTCGTACAGAAAATGGACTTCTCGAGCTTTTTCTGAAATTCAAGTTTAGCTTAGCCAAAACCCTTTCCTTTGATATCGCACTTGATCTTAGTGGCTGTAAAATGAAATTTTGCCCCACCCCCCTTTAAGGCATTTTTTTTATGGATTTAATCAAAAATGTATAGTTTTTTTTATTTTTTCCTAAGCTAATACTAAATGTAGGTGCTAGCTGCCAAATTTCATAATTCTAGGTCAGCCGAAAGTATTTTTTTAACATTTTAAAGTGTTATTCCACACTTAGGAAACAAAAATACTTATTTAAAAAACGTATAAAATTTTTTGAACGTAGCGTTGGTCGGTTTCCAGGAAGCGCGGGTTCGAGTTCCGCTACATTAAAAATAAATATTGATATAAGATTTTGTTTTTAGTCGCTACACTGTTTAATTTTTGTAACAGCGCTTTGCACTTTTTGTGTCCTCCTGAGCTGTGTGTAGCCTGTGTTGAACGCGCGAAAGAAGTGGTCGTTTTCACACGCAATATTTGCCATGCGCTTACCCCCTGGGTGTATCGACACCCATAATAGTTATAGTAGACATTACTATAGTAATGATTTTTATTGAAAATTGGAGATTTAGCATGCATAATGGAGATGTTTTTTGGTTTGAGAGTCCACGATACGTTGCTACTACTAGCAACTAGTATCTACAAAAATTGTAAACCAAAGCTATACTAGTCTTTTTATTTGATATCCATATGGAGGTTAATTTAAAAAATATTTAGTCTGCCATTTTGCTGTTGGTGGCCATTTTGGATTTGGATTTATTTAGAAAAAAAAATAAAAGCGCAATTTCATTCGTCGCCAGTCAACAAAGTGTTAATATTTTCCGCTGCAGGTGAGCGCCTGGGCTTGATGCAGTGGCTGGCGGGGCTGGCGGGCGTGCTGGCGCGCTACAGCGTGCGACCCGCGCCCGCCACGCGCCGTCGCCCGCGCCCGCGCCCTTGTTCGCGCTCGTGCAGACTGTCGAGGGCGGCCTGCCGCTTTTGTTTGTTAAGAGGACTATAGAGAACAATATCTAGTACATTTAGTTTAGTTATAATTAAGCCTACTGTAATGTTAATTATATAAATTTGTGTACGCTGTAATATTTGATATAATAATAAAACAATTTGGCAAATAATAATGATAATTCATATAAATGATACTTTTCCTTAAAGTGGCGAAGAGAAGACGACTATAATCTTTAATTCTGGTGGCGTCAGGTATATCGTCCAGACTACAGTACTGAATAGCCTACCTGATGCTCAGAGTAAAGAAGCGATATTTGTTGAATGCCATCCTGGCTTATACTCAGACATCGACACACTCGACGATGAAGTGGAAGTTTTGTATGGGGATATTTTTAAAACGTAGGTACAAAACTCATTACACAGCTGAGACTGGGGACTTCAACTCAAATTGGAGAAATAGCAGTGGTGTGTTGAGGGTGAGTTGAGAGTGGGGGAAATAGGAATTGGACAAAGTAACTAGGAAGCTAGAGACTTTCGTGAAGAAGGGCCATTAATGATTTTCTTTTTCAGTAATTTACAACTGTGGAAATGGATCTATCTGGATAAGACCGGATGAACAGTCAAAAATGGGATAGCTTTTATCATGTCGACGAAGAACCCAATATTAAATGATATCTCTGTGATCAATACTTTCAAAACAGGAAATGATCAATGATATTTAGGAGGCATATTAAATCAAGGCACATTAAGTTTGAACCGTCATCGGCCGGATGTCAATCTATATAAGTCAATCTTCCATTTTTGCCAGTTTCCTGCATAAGCTTCTGTGGAAACCTGAAGATTGAAGTCGATATCGGAGTCGCGTAGAGACACTGGACGTTTTGATTTATCTGCAAAGGTTAAAATCGTCAGAATACATCGTTACGTGTGTAGCAGGACGCGGCTTCGCCCGCTTTAACTATACGAATATTTATTAAATATATTTGACATTAATTTCAGTTTTCAATAGAAGATTGGTAAGAAAATATAATTCTAAATAATCAAAATTATCCGAAAGAGAATAATAAATAGAGAAAGTTCTTATTATTATAAAAATATACTTAACTTATTAAAATGAACAAAGTAAACGTATGTAAACGTATCCGAAAAACCAGCTATATTATCAATATAATCAACGTAAAATAAATATTTACAAGTAATAAAATTAAAAGTACAAAATGCCTCATTGTCACTTACTTATAAATAACAGATAGATTTATATTGTCGCTGACTTTTTTTACTTATGACATATAAATAACTATTTTTGCTGCGTACGCGCTTAAAGCAACTCGGTGGAGTTCCTTATTATTGCTATTTCGTTATTTAACGCTAACTAAGATAATTCATCGTAATGTTATATAGCCTATAGCACTTCGAAAAAAAAATGTAAATCGGACCAGTAGATCCAGAGTTCTAAGCGTTTAAACAAACAAGCAAACTCTTTCGCTTTATTACATTGTATAGACTAAACTCCTACTAATTTAAAATAGCAATGTTTGCTAAATGCAACGTGCTATTATTCTAATATTTTAAAACAAAATTAATACAACCTCATCTATATTATAAATTCGAAAGTAACTTTGTCTGTCTGTCTGTCTGTCTGTCTATGATGCAATCAGTTCAACGTTTGTGAGCTAAATTATTATTAAAAAATACAGTTGCGCAAAATAATTTTTTTTTAGTTACAAAAGCTCAAAGAATATTATTATGTTGAGATATTTTGTACGTATGTCACAATCTTCGGTAGTATAGTGGTAAGTATCCACGCCTGTCACGCGGGAGACCGGGGTTCGATTCCCCGCCGGAGAGAATACGTTTTTTTTTACTAACATCATTGAAAATTTGTTTGTTTATTTATTTCATCACAACTTTTATCACCCATTGTTTTAGTTAATGTTAACAATATATGTTAATATCAAATCAAGTGCACATTAATTAATAACATTTGTAAGCACGCTATATCAGCGTTATAAATTCTCCGCTATTGTTTACACAATAAGAAGTTTAAGCAATAAGGCGCGATAAATAACCAAATTTAATATATAATAAATGAGTTGAGTAGAGAGTATAGTAAATCTCGTTTCACTACCACCATCACGCTGCCATAGCCCACATTGGTGACCCCGACGTGATGTACACCGACAGGGGTAACCTGCCTTCAGCCCACATCAGTTATCTCCTAGACTTCAGCCCGAAGCAATCAACGAAACCGACATAAAGATCCATTCAACTCCCGTGGTGCTGTATTAGTTACTCCGTGAACCAGACTTCAACCCAATGACGCAAATCTTCAAAGGTTTGGTGGCTGCACATTCTAATCGGCTCCCACCGGTTAAAATTTTAGGAGGCAATATACCACCAAATCCATACATTGAGATTTTCTAGTCAAGATTCAACGCAAAGTGAAATAAAAGCTGATGAAATAATGAAAAATACAAAGTTTTACGAAGTTATCGATTTAAAAATAATGGATAATTTATTAGTCGATACTCGCAATAACAGATTGGTCTACAGCATTGCAGGCTCACTAGAATTACGACTTAAGCGTGTCGCTTAAACATTAATAGTCATTGAATGAATCGAATTCAATTTATTACATAAATACAAATGTGGTAGAATAAAGAAATTGGGGACACCTTTCAGTCAATAGAGAACCTTTACTACTGATTGACTCTACCCTCTCCGCACGCACCGCCATCGCGAACCTCCTTTTTTTTGAAAGTCGCTTAAATTAGTTTATAGCCAGAAAACAAAGAGAAAACACAGCGATTTTATTTTTACACGTCATTTATACGTATGCCAGTTAAATATGATTGTGAAGCTGATTTATTTATTTAACTATAATTGGGCTTCGAGGGTTAACCGCGAACGCCGCAAAATATTTAAATATACGGCGTGGAAGTGTACGATAAAAAAAGTCCCAAAAAATTAAGAAGTGATTTTTATAAACAAATAATAAAATTATTGTTGTAATATAAAACACTCATCAACGATTGAATCAAAAGAGTCCAAACTCCGATGTTATGGACTTCCTATGGCCATCTTCCAGCTCCATCATCAGACTCTGGTTACCATTTAGTATCAAAGTACTCGTCAAGATGAGTCCAACGAGCTCAAACTCGATAGGGTTGCATCGTTTAATTATGAAGTTCCTATGGCCACTTTCTAGCTTTGTCATCAGATCAGCTCTGTGTCATTATAATATCATATTGTCATCCGATTTATATATATATATATATATATATATATATATATATATATATATATATATATATATATATATATATATATATATATATATATATATATATATATTATGGAAAAGGACAAGGCAAACGAACGTTTGGGTCACCTGATGGTAAGTGATCACCGCCGCCCACGGCCCCGTGCAACACCAGAGGAGCTACAGATGCGTTGCCGGCCTTTAAGGTGGAGATAGACGCGCTTTTTGAAGATACCCATGTCGTATCGACCTGGAAACCGCACAGTAGTAGATTGCCACGTATCCAGGTGGTGTGGATGATATTTTAACTTGTGACGTACTGTGCGGTTAGAAAATTCGGCGGCAGGTAACAGGTCAAACAGTTCTTCAGAACACTCCCCATGATAAATGCGGTAGAGAACGCACAGCGAGGAGGCGTCTCTACGCAAAGCCAAAGTGTCAAGCCTTTCACAGATCATTGGGTCCCCAATGATTCGAATGGATCTCCGTTGTATGCGATCAAGTGGTTCAAGCTGATACTGGGGAGCACCGGCCCAGAGATGAGAACAGTACTCCATATGAGGCCGAACCTGGGCCCTATATAGGGCTCGCCAATTTTGGCGATATGCTCGGACCTTGCTCTGGCTATTTGCCGCTTAAAGAACCTAGAGGCTCGATTATACTTTCTTTTTGAGGTTTTCACCTCCGGATCCTTAGTAACCAGTGCCTCACCCCAGATTTGATATGCCTCGCGTTTGCTAGAGGCAGCAAGCTTACAAGACGTATCAAACCAAGGCTGTGACTTGCCACCGATTGGCACCACAGTGCTAGGAATATAAAGTTCCATGCCCTGTAGAACCACGTCGGCAACAGCAGCGGCACAGGTACTAGGATCATCAGAAGAGAAGCAAACCGGCCCCCAGGGATAAGATGAGTAAAAAGTACGCATCCCATCCCAATCTGCTGACTTGTAGTGCCAGACGCGACGAGTTGCGGGTGATCTACAGCTGCTGCGCTTAATGGGCACGACACTCCGTACCAGGCAGTGGTCAGAAGGCCCCAAAGTGGCATCGACGACAACCTGGTACTGTTCCGGATGTGAAGTCAGCAGAAGGTCCAATAAAGAGGCATTATGATTGTCCACGTCCGGGAGTCGCGTGGGCGACTCAACCAATTGGGACAATCCGTTCGCCGTAGCAAGGTCAAATGCAGCTCTCTCCGCGTGGTCGGTAGTGCGTGATCCAAGCCAACTGGCATTGTGCGCATTAAAATTGCCAAGTATCACGACCTCAGCGGAGGGGATCTGTGAGAGCATATCGTCGATAGCCGATTGAATGTGTTCCATGAGCCGATCCGTTTCTGCATTACCACTGTGGGACCTGTAGAGGCATGCGTAGACTCGGGCACGATCGTCCGAGTCAACACGGAGCCAGATGGTAGACAGGTCCCGACCTTCAAAATGGGTAAGACGACGGAATCTTACGTCCTCCCTTACAAACACAGCGACCCCGGCATGAGGCATAAAGTTATGTTCTATTTTGTAGCCGGGGTATTGGAGATAGGTTGTGTCGCTCGGTCGGGCAATTTGAGACTCCGTCAGGAATAACAAGGCCGGCAGTGCCGTCTCGAGATGGTGGTGGACGGCATTCAGGTTGGAATGTAGACCCCTGATATTGCAAAAGTCCACGTTGAGCGTGGAAGGGGTTGCCGTGGAGCGTACGTCTCGTTTGCCTTGTCTATAGCGCGGAACTGTGCCCTCCCCAGAATTCGAAGGGCGGCCTGAGTTTGAAGACTCAGGGAGGGATTCTCCAGCACCGGAGGAGCTGGTACCCTCCTGGGGTAGTTTGTCTTTAAGTGCCGCTATCATATTCCAGGGAGGGGTGGGGGTGGTCTCCGGAGCCCGGCATTACCTGATGCGAAACGCAGTGGCATAAAGCCACTACTTAACGCCGGTTTTAAATGCCGGGGGTGGTAATGATCCGGTCGAGTCTGCCCGATGCGTGTTGCCATTGCTGGCGACGTGACTCTACCACACGTACTTTAGTCGCCTCTTACGACACCACCAGTACCAGGATGATCCTATTCTAAGCCGGGATCACACAGCAAAAATATGCATGCAAAATTTTTATATGCATGCAAAATTTTTGGTCAATCGGAATCGGAAACCGGGAAGTGAATCAAATTTAACTCGCAAGATTTGATAATAGACAGACAACAGACACGTGAGAGTAAATAAAGGCTTGTAAAAATGCTTCAAAACAATGAATAAAAACAAAACCATGGCAAAAAATATAAACCAATTATATATCGCTTAGTGATAACGACAAGTACCTGCATGATACATTAAGTATAAGTATTTGAACAAATATCGCCCACAGTGTTCAGTAATGAAGATGAAGCATACACATATAAAATGTCACACATTTTTTGAATATACCATTGGTTGTACCATTGCTACCATGGTAGAAATTCTAATTTTAATATATACCTAATTATTACTTTCTGTAGGTATGTATGTTTGTCATTGCGTATAATCTTATTATTTATTCCTTTTTTTTAATCATCAGATAGATATCCACAAAAACTAGTATAATAATAATAAGTATGAATCTATGACCGGACCGTCCGACCGTCCGACCGTCGCGTCGTGTATATACCTCAATATGTTTTATAATTGTAACGAGCAAAACCACTGTATCAATCATACAATTCTTTTGGTGTAAATAATTAGTCGTTTCAAATTGCCTGCAAATTAAAAATGATCGTACAACAAAAAGTATTGTTGTACGGGGAAATAATCTATTTACCGTTTTGTGTTAAAATTCGAGACATTATAATATAAACAATCGCTTAACATAATATGTTCACTGAGATACTCAAAAATGATTAACGAAATAAATAAAATATAATCCCGGATAGAGATAAAATTAAATCAGCTTCACGTTGTATCCCGCACACAGCAGGGTAGACATCGGGAACCTAGTGTTAAGACACTCTATTCTCCACTTTCTGCCGAATTCTGGGCATTGCGTGTTGAGTGGCAGAACTCAACATCGCGATTTACCTCGACCCCAGAGCGAAGAAATGGAAATATAAATTGTAATTATGATATTTCATTGTTATTAAATAATAAGAAATGTATATAAAAATGTTATTTAAAGACACGATCACAGCCACATTAATGCTCGAACTCGATGTTCAAGTACTTGTTGTAGCGTAAAAGTAGGTATAAACACGATTTTTTTGGAAATATATAAAATGTGAACGTAGAGAGATAAGACTCTGACCACTAAGTCATACGTTCTCTTCTAGCTACACAGTGTTGTAGTGAGGGGGGGGCAAGGGGGGTCATCATACCCCGGGCGCTACACACAAAGGGGCGCCAAAAGGTCTGCAAAACTATTTAAATATATTAAATTGGGAGTATATTTTATATATACAATTATATGATGTTCGTCTGGGGGGCCCAGGTATTTCGCACCGGGCTCGAGTTACGCCCGCTTCGCCACTGTAGCTACATCGACAATCTTATACGCTTATTACATCTTATTTATATTGATAGCATCTTCAGAGGGAGATTCTTACATAGTTACGAAACAAACAAACACACATCTATTTTTTTTAACAATCTAAAAGAAGACATCATGAACCAGTTTTTGGCTTGTTCAGTTACAACCAAAACCCGATTTCGTTTTCTACGCAACACAAGAATCCATAGTGAATGTCCACTCGGTATGAGTTGCTACATCTCTATATTACCGTGAAGTACTTTCATTGAAAATATAATACGCAATAAAATAACGTTTATTGAAACAAAATAATTTATATTTTATAAGCTTCATCGTGCCTTACAGTACTTTCAGATATGATATTTGTCTGTGAATGTTAATGATAGTCAAATGTCAACTGCCAATATGGCCGTTTGTTAAATTGTTTCCATAAATAACATTTTATTTTAAATATGTATTTCTTATTATTTAATAAACATTAAAAATAGTTATAATTTTATAGTAATTAATTAAAGTACTTTCATCATAATTTTTGACTTAAATTTGAATTAATTATATATTTCATGTTCATAATTATTTCTATATTAAATAACATTTTTATATACATTTCTTGGTATTTAAAAACAATGAAATATCATAATTACAATTTATATTTCTATTTCTTCGCTCTGCGCTAAAGCGCGATGTTGAGTTCTGCCACTCACCACGCAATGCCCAAAATTCGGCACAAAGTGAAGAATAGAGTGTCTTAACACTAGGTTCCCTCTGCCTACCCTGCTGTGTGCGGGATACAGCGTGAATGTCATTAATTTTTTTTTTTACTTTGATGCTTAATTGTAGACTAAAATCTATAGACCAGACCACGAAAATCGAAATATTAATTACATCGAATTAAATTATTCCTCCAATCACTATTGACTTGAATTGATCATATTCAAACTAATTATTTGAAGATTTTTATTTCATAGAAAGTGATTTTAAAATGGTTATAATGTATTTAAAATAGCTGAGTAAATTTGCAAAGTCATGGTGATGCGGCACTTTTTAAACCTGGTCACTTAATACGCAAAAGAAGACTAAAATACTAAAAAAAATAATAACAGGCTGCATACTTTGGTCTCGTCGAGCGCCGTCACCGTGACTCTCGCAAATATAATTGCTTTGACTTAGATTGAACCGGTTACGGCAAAAAGTGAAGAGAAGTCACTAATTTGCAAACGATCTATTAGTGAGTGGTGACTTCCTATTGCGTGCTCTTGCATCATTCAAGATTTATCACTTATCTCTGTCACAAATAAAGCTGTACTGCGTGGGTGTATTGATCTATAATTAATATATAATATTCAGATCTAAGTCCCTTGGAGCACAAAAAAGCTTAAGCTTCTAAGTCAACTCAATCAAAAAATACGAGCGTTTATGCATCGTTTTTGCCGCAGTTTGTATGAAATTGTGGTGCGTAATAAATACCTATATATTTACTATTATGAATGTGCAAGAAGAACAAACTTGCCACAAGTAAAGGGGTAAATGAGCGCTCTGGAGTCCAGAGCAAAGCACGGCGTTGAGTACTCAACATGCAATGCCTCCAGAATTCCGCGGAAATGGGGAACGGAGTGTTTTAACACTTTGTTCCCTATTCCTACCCTGCAGTGTGTTGCATGATATAGCGTGAAGCTGATTTACTTTGATTTTATACATATTTTAAGACAACAAAATATTGAAAACGAAAGATTATGCCAATTTAAGACAACAGTAGAATAAAATAACTGTATTAGAATTTAGAAATTTTGTTTTGAATTTGTTTGTCTCGCTTTGTATCGAAGCGAAATATTATTATAAAACACAAAGCACGACCCTTACAGGCCAGTCCAGGGCCCGACACAAGGTACTCTACACGGAGCCAGATATTGGACAGGTCCCGATCTTCAAAATTGACAAAACGACGGAAACTTAGGTCCTCCCTTACAAACACAGCAACCTCAGCATGAGGCATAAAGTTATGTTCTATTTTGTAGCGGGGGTGTTGGAGATAGGCTGTGTCGCTCGGTCGGGCAATTTGAGCCTCCGTCAGGAATAACAAAGCCGGCCGTGCCGTCTTGAAATAGTGGTGGACGTCATTTAGGTTGGAATGTAGACCCCTGATATTGCAAAAGTCAACGTTGAGCCTTGTAGGGGTTGCCATGGAGCGTACGCCTCGTTTGCCCTATCTGTAGCGCGGAACTGTGTCCCTCCCCAGAATTCGACGGGCTGTCTGAGTTTGGAGACTCAGAGAAGGGATTTTTCACCATCGGAGTGCTGGTACCCTCTTGGGGTAGTTTCTGTTTGAGTGCCGCTATCATATTCCAGGGGGTGGTAATGATCCGATCGAGTCTGCCTATACGTGATATCATTGATGGCGACATGACTCTACCACACACGCACTCTACTTTAGTCGCCTCTTACACTACCAGCACCAGGATGATCCTACTCTAGGCCGGGATCACACGGCAATAAATAATAACATACAATGTGTGTTTACATATCTGTATGAACAACAATGTGTTCTACTGATCGAGATAAAAACTCGATTATATTTGCCTACGGAACCATCTATTAAAAAAAAAGAAAAAAAAAACGATGGCACACTTACTTTCCTGCCCCAAATGTCCATTCACTTGCTCACATGACGACTTGATCAAGGCAACAGATACCGCAGTCAACGTGGCTAAACACTGGCAAAATATCATATGAATTTCCAAGCATTGACACGAAGAAGAAGAAGAAGACCATCTATTAAATAAAATTAATACGAATAAGCACAGTACATAATATATAATGGAACTTATTAAAACCGTTGTGGCTCAGGGACACAAGGGTGTGACTGTAAAACGACTGTTGCGGGTTCGATCCCCAGTCGAGAAAATAAAATATTTATTTAAATTGACATTTCCATTTTCCTGCTCTAGTGCCGAAGCAAAGAGCGGCGTTGAGTTCCGCACGCGGCATTCGGCAAAAACCCTGCTGTGTGCTGGATACAGCGTGAAGCTGATTTATTTTATTTACCTATTAAGGTGTTTCAACTTAATGTTTCAATAAGAGGCCGTGGCGCCGTAGTACAAGCATCAAGCGGTGGTTGTGGGTTCGATTCCTATTCATTATCGTTTGCCAGTTCTGGTAATAAGACAGCGTTGAGTTCCACCACTGTAACACGCAATCGCTCGAGAGTCTAAACACAAGGTTACCTACCTCTGCCAAGACCTGGCTTCGCATTCGAGAATACATGTGATTTTTCAAACAAGTTAAATAAAACGCCATTTGTCAAGAACGACGCAATAGCCACAAACCTATCAAAGGAAAACCACCGCATACGCGTCATTCCGAAATCGAGTCGTAGGTATTGGCGGCAAAGTTCAAAGTTGATTAAGCAGTATTTTTGTAGTAGTATGTGTTTACGTTATTATCTATGCGTAACGGCGTCACACGAAATACAGGTATGGATAAACATCGTGAAATGAAAAAAATCCTCCGTCTAAACCGTTGAGGTTTCTTGATTAATTTCATTGTTCCCGTAAAAGGGGCGCTGACACTTCCACCCTGTACATGATCCCGCTTATATTCAAAAGTACTAAACCGGTTTACTTAGATAAAATTTTTAGCAATTACTTTGTTTAAACTCAACAAAACATTTAAAGTTTATTTCATCAAAATCGGAAGGAATTTAAATATTTATTTAAATCTATATTTTCCGTTTTTTGCTTTGGTGTGGACGCAAAGCGGCGCTTGAGTTCAACTCACTCACTCAACACGCTATGCCTTATTGACGTAAAATGGGGAACGGAGTGTCTTTACACTAAGTTCCGTTGCCTGCCTTACAGATTGAAGCCGATTTAATTTTTTTTTCTTTTACTTATTTTGTTTGTTCATTTTAATTACTCAGGATTAAATTTCTAATATTTATAATTTTATTTTTGTAGTTGGGGATACTTGCACGGTATTCATTCTCTTTTCAATATTCTTACATAGAAAAACGTGTTTAGTTCGGCAAAAGTCGGCACTTGGCATCTGTCCGTCCGTCCTTACTGCTGGTATTTGAGTGCTTGTATCTGTAGAAGGGATTTTAAATTCACCTTTCATTTTACTAGCTTTAAGCAAACAAGCTGACATTGTACGAAACTTGCATCCGTCCCATCATGACCTACGCTTGTGTCTTATTCACACACACCAAGATACCTCCTTCAGAGGGTTTAAAACAAATTCCTACGTATACATGATATAATGGATATAACGGGTATACGCAACATGGATGTACAAAAAGATTTTGAATTGGAATCTTTAAAGAAATTCTGCAAACGCCTAGTCAAGCGCTACTACGAACGCTCACCCTTGCTCTCTTGCTCTTCTTCGACGCCCTCGCAGCGTCCTTCTGAATCCTGACCACCCAATTGCAGCCGCAAACGCCCAGAGATTGATACTAGAATATAACAGTGACATAGATACCAGAACTCCTACTGACTTAATTGTGTGACAACTTATATTACAAGTAAACTTGATAGACAAGAGGTGACGAACCCAAATTTTCCGTTTAGTGCCATCCGGATGCATGAAAACCAGAATAACAATCGCATACAAGCTAATTCGACACTCCACAGACTGTATTCCGTTACTAAGCGGGATAGACAGAGAGAACCTAATATCTTACACTCCGTTTCCCACGCACCATCATCTTTTCGAGACATTGTGTGTTGAGCGGCCGAACTCAACGCCGTCCTTTGTCTTGTTACCAAAGCCAGGAAAATATTTAGCGATACATTTTCACTATGCCACTGCGCCACGACGGCCTCGTACGACCTCGTACGACGAGTAAAATAATAAATTGTCATAAAATATCTATCTTACTGGGAAATCTATTGGCACAAGATACAGTTCGCGAAGAAATACTAAATTTATAATTATTTAAATATTTAAGTAATAAAACAACAAGTATCATTTGACGTATATCTTATCTAGGGCAATTTATAATACATTTGGGCCGTTATCGCGGTGTGGCAGTTCATTTTGTTTCCGAATTCTTTAAATTCGTACGTTTTAAAATTATAATGAGTTATGATTTTTTCAATTGTAAGCACCTACTAACTTCTATAAACGATAAGTTATGTATGACATGTGATATAACTACATAGCTTCGAATTCCTTTCCCTCTCGGAAATGAAATATTGAATATTTTCATTTCTTCTCTGATGTCGATGAAAGCACGGCGTTAAGTTCCGCCACTCAACACGCAATGCCACCAAAATTCGGCGGTAAATGAAGGGAGGAGTATCTTAACACTAAATTTAAGATACTAAATTTCCTATATAAATAAATAAATAAATTCTTTAGAATTATTGCCTTTCTGGCTCTACATTTGTTTGCTTTTGTTCCCTGCCTTTGCCCTTATTTAAAATAATTGGAAACTAGTGCCCCTTACTTTTGAAAAAATATATTATTTATTTAAGATCAATAAAACATAACACATAAATATAAGAAAATACATATTGATTACGTTATCCTTAATACTAGTAGGGATTGTTGCCCTTTATATATATGGAAAGAGAAATCACAAATATTGGCAAGAAAGAGGAGTCAGACATGATAAACCGGTGCCCTTCTTTGGCAATAACTACAGAAATTACTTGAGGCAGAAGAGTATAACTGAGTTGGCGGTGGAAATGTACTGGAAGTATCCGACGGAGAAAGTCGTAGGATTTTATCGCGCGTCTCGCGCTGAGCTGGTCATTAGAGATATAGATATAGCAAAACGCATACTTACCACAGATTTTGCATATTTCTACCCACGCGGCCTCAACCAAAATAGAGATTCAATAGAACCTCTCCTTAAGAACTTGTTCTTCGTTGACGGCGACACCTGGCGGCTCCTGCGGCAGCGCATGACGCCGGCCTTCACGAGCGGCAAGCTCAAGGCGATGTTCCCGCTCATCGTGGAGCGCGCGGAGCGGCTGCAGGCGCGCGCGCTGCAGGGCGCCGCGGGCGGGCGCGAGCTGGACGCGAGGGACCTCATGGCCCGCTACACCACTGACTTCATAGGTGCTTGCGGCTTTGGCCTTGATGCAGATTCCTTGAAAGATGAGAATTCCGCGTTTCGTAAACTAGGAGCTAATATATTTCAGTTTGGCTTTAAAGAAGTGGTAATCATAACGTTAAAAGAATTATTTCCAAATTTATTTAAAAATTTAAAAACCTTGAGCCGGGTAGAAAACGGTATATTTACATTGGTGAATTCCGTCGTAAAACAGAGAAACTATCAACCTTCCGGTAGAAATGATTTTATTGATCTTTTACTCGAATGTAAACAAAGGGGAAAAATGGTAGGAGAGTCTATCGAGAGGACGAAGCCGGATGGCACGCCGGAGGTCACGACGCTCGAGTTAGATGACGAATTACTTGCGGCACAAGTGTTTGTATTCTTTGCTGCAGGGTTTGAAACGTCCTCGTCTGCTACCAGCTACACGCTGCACGAGCTGGCGTACAACGTCGAAGTACAGGAAAGGGCTCAACAGGAAATAGACAGAGTGTTGGCCAAGTATGATAACAAACTCAGCTACGATGCTGTCAGAGAAATGACTTATCTAGAATGGTGCCTCAAAGAAGGAATGAGGATGTTCCCATCTCTTGGGTTTTTAATAAGGGAATGCTCTCGCAACTATACTTTTGAAGAACTTAATTTAACAATAAACAAAGGTGTGCGAGTAGTGATTCCTCTACAGGCGATACAAAACGATCCAAAATATTTCGAAAATCCTTCCGAGTTTCGGCCGGAGCGATTTAGTCCTGAAAATCATAATTCATCAAATAAATACACATATATGCCCTTTGGCGATGGACCGCGCGCTTGTATAGGTGAGTGACAGTAACGTATTAAAGTACTGGCTCGTATGTACATATAATCTGTATGAACAACGATGTGTTCGTGTCCGTGTATCTATGTAAGTATTAGATAATATATAACGTGACTTATTAAAATGTTTCATCTTAACGTTTCAATAAGAGCATGTGACTGTTAACGCGGCGGTTGTGGGTTCGCTTCCTTTTCCATTGAGTTCCACCACTCTAACACGCAATCAGTCGAAAAGAGTCTAAACACAAGGTTACCCACCTCTGCCAAGCCGATTATATAGTGAAGGTAAAAAATATATTGTGATTATATAGTGAAGGTAAAAAATATATTAAAAAACGAATATACTAATATAAAAAACTTGCTATACCCAATATCTGGCACATAGCAGGGTAGGCAGAGGGTATCTGGGAACCTCATGTTGAGACGCTGCCGTGTGTGTTGCAGGCGAGCGCCTGGGCATGATGCAGTCGGTGGCGGGGCTGGCGGCCGTGCTGGCGCGCTTCTCGGTGCGGCCCGCGCGCGCCTCGCGCCGGCGCCCTGTCGTCGACCCCGCGTCCGGCATCGTGCAGGTGGTGCGCGGGGGCCTGCCGCTGGCCTTCCTCGAGAGGACGCCCGACACGCAGTTGCAATAACACCTTAGTTATGTATCATTTATAATAAAAAGAACTGAAAAATAAAACGATCGAACTAAATGAAACTTCAGACAACAATATTAATTATTATTGATGGATTTGTTGGTGCAATATTATAATCACTCTTTTAAGTCACTACTTTTAAATAATAAAGTATTTTAAAATCACATAAATAGTTTTTTTTTAATGTGTCACAGATTATAATTCGTTCGTACGATAAATTAATAAATAATAACATGTACAATTTTTGTTACATCTGATGGTACCCACACTAGGTATTCCTGTATCGTGGATTCCAATATATAATTTTACAATTTGCGTTTAATGTTGACACTCGTTTTACAAGAGATAATTAATACATTAAAAAAAAAGAAGGTAAATAAACATAAGGTAATTTTAAAACAAAGTTAAATTTTGAAAAAAATTGAAAAATTGTCATTTCACTTAAGATCAATAAAGTTATAATAATAAATACTATTGTATATGTGATAAAATATTTTCAGTGTTATTATAGTCTAAAGATGTGAGCCAGGACGAAATTTTAATTTTAACCTTTTTGATCGAGGAAAGCTTAATATCACAAGCACTAGCAATTTTATTGTAAATAAATAATTCTATGTAAGGACTGAAACGTCTGGCGAAACAAGACCTTATTCTTGGCAGTGGAACGTTAAAGCTTCTACGATTAATCAGAGTATTATATTCTTCTGAGGACGCTATTTTTTTAATTAGTGAAATTATCATAAAACATTTTTAGCTTGTATGTTTCCCGCATATAAGACACATCGTTCCACACGCAGTTTAATTTTCGAGACATTGCTTGTTGAGTGGTGGTTGTATACTTACCAAAGCGAGAAAATTAAAATAATTCATTCCTCCGAGTGGTAATCGAACTCACAAACCTCGTGTTTGCAGTCAGACGCCACTGCGCCTTTACACAAAGAAAATATGGCCTAATATGTCATTGCTTAAATCTGTAGGGATCCGTTTTTCTAATGAAACTTATATTTAAGAACTAGCAGCCCGCTCGCGGCTTCCCCCGCTTAAGCTATATGATTATTGATTTAATAAGCAAAATTCATTGACAACTATAATGACTTTTAATGCTTTTTTTTACTACATTATCATAATTTCTATAAGAATTCTTAATTGTTTTCAATAAGAAAATACGATCAATGTTGATATTTGATACTTATAAAATACACGTAAAGCTATTTATTTATTAAATTATATTTTTGTAACATTACGTTCTTTTTATCTATGTTATGTAAGTCTCATCATAATTTTAAAACTCTGTTGAATATGCTAATGTCAGTGAATAATTTAATTTACTGCTTCAGAAACAGCTTTAAATGTTAAATTATTGATTTGGGAATGATTCATAATAATCTTTGTAAAATAACTGTAATGATTGCATATTAACTCCTGTACAGTTTTTAAATTAGTTACATATATTATTAGATAAATGTACAACTGGTAAATATGTAGTTATACTTATTTAGAAAACGTATAAAAATTTGAACGTAGCGGGACTCGAACCCGCGCCTCCTGGAAACCGACCAGGCACTCTCACCACTGAGCCATACGTTCTCGCCAAGCTACGTCGAAATTCTCATACGCTTGTTACAACTTATGTTGTTAGCATCTCTGGAGATTTTTACAAATTTCCGCTACCCAAAGATAATTACTAAGAATTATCGTTTGGCAAGAGAGAATACTATTTTTTTAAATATTTTTAAACATTTTTAAAGTGTTAATCCACACTTAGGAAATATAAATACGTTCGTTCAAATTTTTATACGTTTTCTAAATAAGTATTTATATTAAATATGTAGTTTCATACAGTGTACAGTGTAGGATGTTTTAGGCATTTTTATATAGATTTATTTCAAACGAACGAAAGAACCTATAAATCTATCTATGTACTTGATATTTCATTGAAGATCAAATCGTTCTTTATCTCTGTGTTGAATTAATTACGACTTTTGCAACTTAACTGTTATCATTTATGAAGGTAATCTTCACTAACAATTCAATTTTGTTTACTTTATTATATAATTTTGTTTACTTTATTGTATAATATAATAGTGCTTTAAAAATATATAATTTTATCAACAGTCATATAACCAAGACATTTAGAATGTCATTCTTTGGCCAAAAATCTTACCAGCGCGATTGCTATAACATTCGCAGGCAAACTAATGCCTTGAGTTCATTCAAATGACGATAACTTTTTTTTAACGAACCGATTTTGATGAACCAAACTTTAGTGGGTTAGTTAAATTAAAACAAAGCAATTAGTGATTTTCAAGTAAATCGGTTCAGTACTTTCAGAGAAAAATGTGACTATACATATCGACAGACAGACAGACAAGAAATTCAAAAAAAATATTTTTGCTTTCTATTATTCTTTTTAAGTGTCCCTCTATCTATTTCAGTCAAAATTACTAAATGTACAGACAAAATATTTTTACTGTCTTATTATATATAGAGATTATACATGATACATGATAATCTATTCTAGATTACACTAGGGTTGCCTATGTGTTTTTTTTATCAACTTTAATCTTTTTTTTTCGTAATGCGTTTTTGGAGAAAATTGCACTCATATGTTTTTTATGTGAATTCCACATCATTTAAAATGGTTGCCAGCTCTCTGCCTGCCGCAAGCCCAGGGCTGCCTGGTTTAAACAGGTCGCTTAATGTTAATATTTACACCCATGTGTTTTTGTAATGAATTATACATCAAATTAAAGCCTATTTTTTCTCAACATATGTTATAGCATATTGAAAATAACTGCCGCATGCAAAGGTTGCCATCATTTGAAATATTCTATTCCGGTTCCGTTTGACTGAGAATAGACGATCAAATGCGCGGTCTGCCGCATGTTTTATAGTAACATATTATATAACAGAAGGTCAATCTTATTCGTCAATGTTTATTCTAACTGGCCACCTATTAAATGATGATTTTAATCATATTCAGTACATACAGAAATCCATTTATAAATGAAATCATCCTTATTTTTCAAGTGAAATAATGAATCCATGATATTGAGTCTTTGCAAAATCTGTTTTCTAAATACGAATACTCATTTAAATTATCATTTTAAAACGACCAAATTATCTAATTAAATAAATGTACAAATATCCATCTACTATAAGGTATTAATTACATCATGTTTACTTAATATAATGTAGGGGGACATTTATTATAGTGTGTGTCTAGTTGATTTAAAAAAATAAGTCCCGCCTCGTTTCTTGCGCCGGTTCTTCTCAGGTCTGAGGCATTCACTTTAGTGAACTGGTGGTAAACTATTTGACTTTCAAAAAATGAAGCATGTGCCGTTTTTTGCCGTGTGGTCCCGGCCTAGAATAGGATTATCCTGGTACTGGTGGTATCGTAAGAGGCGACTAAAGTACGTGTGGTAGAGTTACGTCGCCAGCAATGGCAACACGCATGGGCAGACTGGACCGGATCATTACCACCCCCGGCATTTAAAACCGGCGTGAAGTATTGGCTTTATGCCACTGCGTTTCGCATCAGGTAATGCCGGGCCCCGGCGCCCAACCCATATTAAAGGCCGGCAACGCACCAGTAACTCCTCTGGGGTTGCACGGGGTCGTGGGCGGCGGTAATCACTTACCATCAGGTGACCGGCACGCTCGTTTGCCGTGTCTTTTCCATAAAAAAAAAGAAAAAAAAATGTAACTTCTTATTTTGAATAAAATTATTTGACTTTTAACTTTTTATGTATATACTAGCGACCCGCTCGCGACTTTGCCCGCTTAAACTACAGAATTATTTACACTGAATTATTTTCTTGTTTTAATATACCTATAATGTATGTTTGCAACGCAATTAAGATTTTTAGAAAGCTATTAAAACCTTAGATCGTATTTTCGTACCTCCCATAAGGATCTTCAATTAAATGTTTGAAATAAAAACACAACTTATCGACACTTACAATAAAATCCTAACCCATCGGTGTCTGTACATGGAAGATATTACAATTAACAATGTAATAGAACTTGGTCAATTTGTCTGCTTTTCTGTGCGTTTCTTCACGATAATCTCAGAAACGGTCTAACCTATTTAAATACTTTTTTGCTTGTATTTTGGCAAACTGCTCTTAAATATTTAGTATTAGTTTTATTTTAATCAGCTTCACGCTGTATCCCGCACACAGCAGGGTAGACAGAGGGAACCTAGTGTTAAGATACTCTGTTCCCTACTTACCGTAGAATTCTTTAGGCATTGCGTGCTGAGTAGTGAAACTCAATGCCGCAATTTGCCTCGACACCAGAGCGATAAAATGGAAATATAAATTTAAATACATATTTCATTTCCTCAAGTGGGAATCGAACCCACAACCAGTCTACAGTTACACTTTGTGCCCCTGTGCAACGAAATGCCTCAATTTACTTTCTTCTTTTAAATTGTGGTTCAATAAAATAATCGTAATTTAATTATGTCAGGTTTCTATTAACCGACTTCTTAAAAGAGGAAGTCATCCAATCGACTGTATTTTTTATTCTTGTTACTTTAGAACTCTTGACTGTGTGGACCGATTTTGATGATTCTTTTTTATTTGGAGGCTAGTGCATCTCGTGTAGTCTTATTTTAATTTAGTTCATTTCCGACAATAGTATCTAATCTCTAGAAAATCATATAAATCTCAAATTTACATTAGGTATGTGCGCGACAAATAGACGACAATATCGACTCAACCGATTTTAATGATTCTTTTTTTATTAGAAAGGGTACACATAAAGGGTAGTTTCGTGAAAGTTTGGTTAAGTTCAGAGTATGAAATCCGGTGAAAATTGAAGAAGTCGTTTTTTTTATTAAAAAATATAATTGTTATTTTTTCTGGTAAAATTTCTTATTACTCCATGATAAAAACTATTCTATAAGTTGCATTAGGCTTTGAACTTTCACCATACTAAAAGTAATTTAATTTCATACAGTAGTTATCGGTATTTTAGGTAATTTACATTTTTCAGTTTTTATTTTTTTTAAAGAAAACTATCATAAAATTTGGGATAAAACCCAAAAAATATGTACCTTGGGACCTTAGGCTAACACCATGCAAAAATTCGTCAATTTCTGTCCCGTAGTTTTTGCGTGATTGACGAACAAATAATCCAACAGACAGACAGACAGACAAGAATTCTGCTGAGTGGTTTTTTATGTTCTATAATCGACATATTAACCGACCTTATTTTTTTTTATATCTTTCATGTACAGAATTGACTTTTCTATCCTTTTATTATATAGGAGATTTTTTTTATTCATTACAATAATATGGAATGGCTATGCCAAAACAGCCTTACTACAATATCGAATATATGTGAACAAAATGTTATATCCTTGCAAATATACTGTACCTAACCCAAATGCACATTAGAGACATTATACAAATTGTTTAACATTAAAGTAAAACAATAGCGTTTGAAACACTAATCCTACCTACAAAGGCATTATAAAACAATTGAAAATATATTAGTCAATATAATTATATACTGAATATATAATATATGTATAGTACATTAAATTATGAACATATAAAACTGCACGACACGAAATAATAATTAAATGTGTTTAAAATGACTGTGAACACAGTTCGCGAGGGTTACGCTAAGTCTAGCATTCATTGTGCGCGTGTCTCTAAAAGTAAGGCATGAAAACAAAAAAATAATAATAAAATTTATTACTAGTTGGGCGCCACATTTTTTGAAGCCGGTTAAAAACTAAAGCTGTCGATATCAGTTTTAACATATGCGTTATTCACGTCATTTATTAATGTTTACAAAACATACAAAATTACATAGCAAGTACATATATACAACTTGACCGTTAGCAGTTGCGAAATTATTCTTACAATCAGTTGACCTTCGGGTCACTTGTAACTTGATAGTTGGTAGTATACAACTAGTCTTCTAAAGTCCCTAGAATATTTAAAAATTATCCCCTATCTCCTAACCGTTAAGCAGTTGGGTCTCCTATCTTCATCACCAGCTCAGTAATGTCGTCAGATGAAGACTACAAGAAATAAATAAATGATTATTGTCAGAAATTATATGAAATAAAGTACGAAGCTATAAAAGTTAATATTTCCTAGACTTTCATGGGACCCCATCACCAAATCTTGACTAAGTGGTATAGTGGGTGAAAATAAATATTTTATGTTCCTGGCTTTAAGTATGAAATCTTAATTTTTAATTAGGACAATTCATTCCCTAATTTCCGCTGAATTCTAGGAGCATAGCGTGTTGAGTGGCGGAACTCAACGCCGCTTTGCTCAACGCCGGGCAACACCAGTGTGAAAAAATAAAAATATATTTTAAATAAATATTTCATTTCTTCGACTGGGTATCGAACCCTCAATCGCTTTTACTATTTTTTTAAAAACATGCAACGCAAACAAGATAATATTCAAAGTAGTTACTGTTAATGTTATCATCTTGTCTTATCAATATCTTGTAATATCAATTAATCTATACTTATAATAAATCTGTAGAAAAGTCGTTTCTGTACATTGAAAATATTAAAAAAAAAATTAGCTAGGGTGTTAAAGGATAACTAACAGAATCCATTTCCAACATTTTTGGAATTTTTGTCTGTTTGTCTGTTTTCCTGTTTATGTGAACACGCATCACTTTAAAAGTACACAATATATTTAAGCAAGTTTTATACGTAAAACTTACCAGTAAATCAAGGTAACATTTAGTGTTTATTTCATTGTAATAGCTTCACTCTATCAAAAGATATAAATATTTAAGTTTCCAAGAAGCTTATATTTGAGATAGTAGAACTCGATACTAGAAACGCTATCTATTTTATATTTTAAGTAGGTAGGTAGGTAGGTAGGTGGGTAGGTAGATGGGTGGGTAGGTAGGTAGGTAGGTAGGTAGGTAGGTAGGTAGGTAGGTAGGTAGGTAGGTAGGTAGGTAGGGTAGGTAGGTAGGTAGGTAGGTAGGTAGGTAGGTAGGTAGGTAGGTAGGTAGGTAGGTAGGTAGGTAGGTAGGTAGGTAGGTAGGTAGGTAGGTAGGTAGGTAGGTAGGTAGGTAGGTAGGTAGGGTAGGTAGGTGGGTAGGTAGATGGGTAGGTAGGTAGGTAGGTAGGTAGGTAGGTAGGTAGGTGGGTAGTTAGGTAGGAAGGTAGGTAGGTAGGTAGGTAGGTAGGTAGGTAGGTAGGTAGGTAGGTAGGTAGGTAGGTAGGTAGGTAGGTAGGTAGGTAGGTAGGTAGGTAGGTAGGTAGGTAGGTAGGTAGGTAGGTAGGTAGGTGGGTAGGTAGGTAGGTGGGTGGGTAGGTAGGTAGGTGGGTAGTTAGATAGGTAGGTAGGTGGGTAGGTGGGTAGGTGGGTAGGTGGGTAGGTGGGTAGGTGGGTAGGTGGGTAGGTGGGTAGGTGGGTAGGTGGGTAGGTGGGTAGGTGGGTAGGTGGGTAGGTGGGTAGGTGGGTAGGTGGGTAGGTGGGTAGGTAGGGTTAGGTTAAGTTACTTAAATCGGTTAAGCCCTTTCTGAGATTATCCTGAACGCACAGATAAACAGACAAATTGACAAAGTTCTATTACATTGTTAAATGTCCGTAATAATAATTTTTCTAATATATCTTCCACGTACAGACACCGATGAGTTAGGATTTTATTGTAAGTAGCGATATTACTATAACTATATAGCTATAACTATAACTTAGGTCCTAAAGACTCCTTAAGGCAAAAGTTTAAAGAAATTAATATATTGACAGTTGCATCTCTCTTATGGGTGGTACGAAAATGCGACTGCGTTGCAAACATACATTATAGGTATATTAAAACACGAACATAATTTTAGTGTATTAAGCAAATAATTCTGTGGTTTAAGCAGGCGAAGCCGCGAGCGGGCCGCTAGTTATATAATAAATCTGTAGAAGAGTCGTTTCTGTAAATTGAAAATATTTTAAGAACAAAAATAGTCAGGGTGTTCAAGCATAAGTAACAGATTTCATTTTCAACATTTTTGGAATTTTTGTGTTTATCTGTTTGTTTCATATCGTACGTATCGTACGTGTTACGTAAAAAGTACACAATAAATTTTAGTAACTTTTATACACAAAAATTGTGAAAAAGTAACTCAGAGTAGGTTTTAGTTTTTAATTCATTGTAATCGCTTCACTCTATCAAAAGGTATTATATATAAGATATACGTGTTCAAGTTTTCAAGAAGTTTATATTTGAGATAGTAGAAATAGATACAAGTAACGCTATCTATTGACAACAAATAGTAGGTATTAACGTATCTTGCAAACGCATAAAACATACTTTTGAGTTGAGCATTAATTTCGTCGGGAAGATCACTTTAATGTTAAAGCGGGCGGAGCCGCGGGCGGGCCGCTAGTCTAAAATTGTTCCATATTAAAGTTCTATGAACACTTAATTCATTTCGACGATTTCATAAAATCACTACCATATCATTTTTAAGACTAAAAAATTCTAACGACAAAATCGTCAAGATGGAAACTGTTAAGAATAATGTCAAATTGTCAACCTATTTGGTTACAAATGCTGTGAACAATATATATTATTGAGTTCAGAGCCGCTCAGAGGTTTTAACTTTTGTCGCATTTCTTGTAAAGTACTTATCTGTTGTACAATCACTGTTTGCTCCTTGTGTAAAGAATATAAAGATATGTGTGTGAGGAAAATTATTTCATTTTATTATGTACGATGTTAATGATAGAGCACAGGCTTTTTAAACACATGGAAACAAATTATTGTAGAATTCATAATTATATTTATTAAGCAAATTTTGTATGATATCTAAGATTCCTCGTTTTCTTAGGAACCGTTTCATATAAGATAATGGATAACATTATTCACAAATTAACTTAGTACTGTCAGCATTGCTCACATCTAAACTTGGCATTTTTATTTCTATGGAACGTGTGCTCTGAGCACCGCTGTACCACTCATATGTGAGTTTATAAACTAAATTTGTTTTGAAAATGGAATAGCAATGTTTTACATTGTGAAAGAGCATAGCAAGGGTAAGAGAAACAGTGTGTCACTCGGTTCTCTCTGATTACTTTGAAATGTGTATTGAAAAACATTGACTTTAATATTATAAATAACAAGAAATTAAAAAGAAAGCAATGAGCAAGGAAAAACTACTTAAATTCAAGGAACTAAGATTTTATATCCTACAGTCCTTTATTATGAGAATATTTAATTATATGTTTGGTTAAGTTTTGCAATTTGCACGTAAAAACTATGCTTGGATATTTTTTCAGTTCACATAAAGGTCGTGTTTTAATTTTTAGAAAATATAACATTATTTTGAAATGTTGTCACAAAATTGAGGATCGTTTCTCGTTCCTTGTCCACGTCGTTGACCGGGCGTTTAGCCGGAGAGGTCGCCGTGGTCGAAGAGGTCCTGGTCGTACAGCGCGGCGCGCACGGTGCGGCCGCCGAAGTAGCGGCCGTGCAGCGCGCGCGCCGCCGCCGCCGCCTCCTCCGCCTCCGCGAACTGCACGAACACCTTCACGCTGGCCTGCGCCGGGTCGTCCTCCTCGCTCTGGCGCTCGTTGTAGATCACGAGGCGCTCCACGCGGCCCCACTTGCCGCACTCCTCCTGGATCTCGTGGTGCAGCGCCTCGTCCACCTCCTCGGCCGACACCATGTTGCGCAGCAGCAGCGTGCGCGAGGCGCGGCGCCGCATGAGGCGCTGCATGACGAGGTGGCGCGCCGACTGGCCCGAGATGGACAGCGACTCCTGCTGCTGCAGCGTGTCGGGCGAGCTGTCCAGCAGCTTGCGCTGCAGCGCGGCGTCCTGCGCGGCGTCCGGGGCAGGCGCGGGCGGCGCCGGGATGACCACGCCGGGCGGCGGGATGGGCACGGGCAGCGCCGCCGCCAGCGGCACGCCCAGCGCGCTCAGCTTGGACAGGCCCAGCGCCACGGCGTTGGTGGCCACGGCGTCCATGGCCTGGATCTTGGCGGTGGCGGCGGCGGCGGCCACGGCGGCGGCGGTGGGCATGGCGGAGGCCTGCGGCGGGCCCGCCAGCGCGTTGGGCGGCGTGATGGCGCGGCCCACGCGCAGGTACTGGCCGCCGAGGTCGAACAGGTTCATGGACGCGATGGCCTCCAGCGCGGCCGGCAGCGTGGCGTACTCGATGAACCCGTAGCCCTTGTGCTTGTGCGCCGACGCGCCGTACGCCAGCTTGCAGTACGTGATGGGCCCGAACGCCTCGAACACGCTGCGGACGAGGCAGTATTCTCAGTCAATAATAAATTCTGCAGTCTAAAGTAATTAAAATTCAGGGTCATTGTAATATTTAAAAAACTGTCTTCCGAGTCGAGGTAGCTTTGTGTACATTCGATGATAAAAAATACAATTATTTTATAAATATGTTGGCCAGTCAGATGATGAAGCACAAAGCGTGACTGTAAACGTGACTAGTGTCCGTTCGATCTCCACTCGAGAAAATGAAATATTTTATTAAATTTATATTTCCATTTCTTCGCTCTGGTGTCGAGGCAAGGCGCCGCGTCGAGTTCTGCAACTCAATACGCAATGCTTCCAGAATTCGTCACAAAGAACGGAATGTCTTGACACAGGGTTATACAGTGTGAAGCTGCAAAAAAAATTGATGAACTCACTTCTTAATGTCATCTTCGGTGAGCTCGGGGTGTATGGAGGCGACGTAGATGCGGTTGTACTGCTTGGCCTCCTCCTGTATCTCGTCGATGACGGCCTGCGCCTGCGGCATGTTAGACGGGCGACCCACCACCTTGATGTTCCTGTGGGGCGACCTCACACTTGCTCATATATACTTTGTGTGTGTTTGTATACGGGGGGGTGGCCCATAAGTCCTACGAACGTAAGCGGAGTAGGGAAAGCGGGGACAGTAACGTCGGTTTCTGGGAATTTAGTCACGATTGAGCGATTCACCGACCCGGACCGAACCATGCGTTTTGTGTGTGCGAATTTGCGCGTTGCAACTTTCTGTTGCGCGTCGTAACTTTCGAAAACACAAAGGTTAATTCGTTTTTCGTTTCGTAATTCGTTTTATTTTAATTATTTTTTTTTTCATATCTAAGGACTTACGGACCAACCTGTATTTCAACCGATAAAATAAACCCCTAGTACAATATTCGATATATATTTTGTGTCTTATATTATACCATAATTACTATTAGTACCTAAGATACTTTACAAGACCAACTGGTGTCACAAAAGAGTAACATGTAAGATTTGGGTATTCCATTTTTATTAACAAGTGCAATTACCTTCCGCCGAGCATGACACCGTTCATCTGCTCGAGGCTGAGCTGCGCGGCCTCGGGGATCTCGTACTCCACGAAGGCGAACCCCTTGTGTTTCTGCGTGACGGGGTCCCACGACATGTTGATGGACTTGATGGGCCCGAATGGCAGGAACGCTTGCCGGATCGTGTCCTCCTTCAGTTCGAACGAGATCGAACCCACGTACACTCTACGGACATACACACAAACATACACGAGCCTCAGACACACGGACGTCGAGGAACACCAACGTTGCTGGTGAGGACTCAGATCTTTTCAGCAAACAAATCAAAGACTCGACCAGCCGAGGCGGGAGTCTCAAGATATCGCTCTCATCATATAAATAAATTTGACAAATTAGTGAAATTTTTCTTAAGACAGAGGCCGTCGTGGCACGGAAGCAAAGCGTATGGATGAACGTCTCGGTTATGGATTCGACTCAAATTCGGGAAAAATGTATTTTTTTGCATTTTCTCGTTCTGATAATGAGACAAAAGAGAAGCGTTTACACACGCCACTCAACATGCAAGATCTTTTTCAAGAAAAATTTTCTCAAGAAAATTAGGCAATGCGGGAAGGGAATGTCTTTATACATGGTAACTTTAGAGTGAGCACAATGCTACATGCGACACGTGCTACATGATACAGCGCAAGCGTACCTGCACATCAGCGCGAGCGCCTGCTGGCGCTGCACCTGCGTGCGCTGCGTGGCCATCTGCTGCTGCTGGTGCGCCAGCGTCTGCTTCATCAGCACCATCTTGATACTCTGCTCCATGGCGTACTTCTTGGCGCGCGCCACCGCCTCCGCCTGCTCCGACGACAGCCGCGGCAGCGTGCCTCCCAGGATGGCCGGCAGCGTCGAGCACTTGCCCCCCGGCCCTGTTCGTGCGCACGGACCTTTGTCACTAAGAGTGCCCGCGTGTGTGCGGAGAGTGTGCTGTGTGTGTTGTGTGTGCTGTGTGTGTGCGCACTCACCCGTGTACACGTCGCCCACCTGCTGCAGGTCGTAGACGGGCGCGGCGAGGAAGGCCCCTGCAACAGAGCGGGGGTGAGCGGGGGGCGCGCGCGGCCCGCGGGGGACGCACGCACTCGCACACGCACTCTGGCCGCGGCTCACTCAATTATATTCCTCGATAGATCTATAGCGCTACTTAATTTCATACTTCCCTCTTACAACAGTCCGCTGCCATGATTCTCACAATCACACTTTTTATAGTTGAGGCTTAAAAAACCAAAAACTTACAAGAATTTGATAATAATTACTGCAATGAAAAAAAGATAACGAATATTCATTCTTTTTCATGTAAAGTGTTATTATACAAAAGAAACACGAAAATCCTATCTGACACGACACATTGAGCCGCAGCAACGCAAACAGACGGTCACCGGGCACATGAGGACAGCATGATATAATGAAGTAAGTACATTGTGCGACCGTCGGAGGCAGCTCGGGCGCAGCGCCGGGCGGCGAGCGCGGCCGCCTACGCGCTTAGCAATAACCTAACTTATATCTAGCCTGAAACAGAAAGCAGAACTGATCACTGAGGGGTGAGACTCCGAGGACTAGCAGCAGCACGCCGGGCCCGCGCCGCACCGCCGCTGCGCCGCGCCGCGCCTGCAACAGCGAGCACAGCCGGGGCGTTAGATGCTGCACTGACCTCGCGCCGCCCGCGCGCCCTACTTACCGCCCACCGCGCCCACTCCCGCGCCCACCAGCGCGCCCGCGCCCACGCCCACGCCTGCGCCCATGCCCACGCCCAGCGCCAAGCTCGGCACTACGCCCGGCACTACGCCCGGCACCACGCCCGGCACCACGCCCGCCAGCGACATCGCTGCCTCGCCGCCCTGTAACTACACTCCGACACGTTAACAGAAGCAGCAAAACGCACTTTTGTAATTCATAACGGATCACGTTCGCTTGATTTGAAACGCGCGAATGTCATTTAGTAGGACATTAATAATAACTGTGCAATAGTTTAACTTTGCTATCAAGACCCACCAAAGGTACTTTAAAGTGTGTGCTAGGAATGTGTTGTGTGTCTGCCAATATGGTCCATATCAAAACTTCAATTAGGAAGATTCCAGTTTCGGCAAACCAACAAATGTAACGTTAATTTGACTTTTATGTGAGTTAGTTAAAAAGGGGGCGGCGAAAGCAACCAGACCATTGTTGTTATAAAACTTACACCAGTACTATGGAAGAATATGAAATTTTAATTGTATTAAGCAAATATTAGGTAAATAAGGTGTATAAGATAGTATCTATATTTAATGAAAGTTAGGTACTATTTAACAAGAAAAAATTGAGCTTTATAAATATCTTTTTTTTTATGTTTTCTTGGTAATAATATTAGAAATAGCCCCTTTGCCAGACACCTCTAAACCCTAATAAATTACAAGCATGCTACTAATATAATATAGTAAAGTTACAACAAGAAGGATTATTATATATTTATATTATTGATTTTACAACATTGTGAAGGTCTGGCTTGTTTGTTGCTTAATCAACATCTAACACTCTTGGCAACAATTATAGCAAAGATACTAAACTATCTGTTAATAGTCATCCAAATAAAGCAGTAGTCACAAAATTGGCCTCAAGCCCCAATGTTTATCGGAGAGTACAATACTGATAAATATGAGGTGCTTACCTAAACAATGTACTAAAATGGTATAGAAATAAAATGACTACTATACTATTTAAAAATTTTGATTATTAAAAAAAATAGCTATGTGCAGTGATGCATTTAGTGACTTCTATAATTTAAAGTGTAAGGTAAGACCAGAATCTAAGTTTGTCTAAAAAATAAGTACAGTAATTTTTGTATATTTTGCATTCATCTTTTGGACCATAAAGGAAAAATTATGATAAGATATTTATTAGTACACCAAAGAAATATTACATCTAATGTGCATACATAAGCATATACACATGAAATCATTTTTGTATTAATACTTATGAATATATGAATTTAGAGAGTAACACTAAATATTTATTTAAATTTATTATACCAAGGACTTTCATGTTTTTGTTAGTTAAGTAGTTAAATAATCTTTGGCATCATTTTTAAATAACACATTAAGATAAATATGCATATCATAAAAGGCATAATAAATGTTTAAATGCAAATGACTAATAGAATTAAAAAGCCATGCTGTCAAAAGAGCAATGTAAAAATATAGCTAAATAGCTTTAATTTGCTGGCTTTGCTGGTAAATAAAGAAAATATAGTTTGTAACATGTCCAAGGCTCCAGAAAATATGAAAATTCAGGTAAATAAATATAATTCTCATAAATAAACATAGATTATGAGTGTCTATAATAAAATTTAGTAATCAATGTAAATATACAACTAAAAAATTTTTAATAAAGACCATATTTCACTATAAATACAAAAGGGCAAATGTTGTGTTTTGTTGCCGGCTTTGCAGAACCACAATCTGAATCTTTGGTATTTGCTAAATCAAATATGATTAGCCAGTCTATATGACTGAAGTACTCTTCAGTCTTTTAAATTTGAATTACTTTGTTGAATGCCATATTAAAGAACTGCCACAATGTAAATGTTTAGTCATTAATAATAAAGTCAAAAAATATATTTAAAAAAATCTTGTAAAATATAGGTTAAAGAAGAAAAAACAAAGCAAAATAAAAAAAATATGTGAATTTTTTTATAAACATAGCAGGTGTCATGTTTATACATAAAATATTAGATTGCAAATAACATTGTAAATTAGAATATATATTTTCCATTTAATTTACTGTAATCCGTCGATCAGAAGAAATATGTAGAATATAAAAGAAGTAACTCTAATACTCACCAACTCCATGTGTCTATAAACGATTAATATACGTGTAATATGCGACTAAATAGTAGAGATGTAGAACTATCAATTATCATAAATTAAAAATGCCAAAATAATAATTTCACAGAATGAGTTAAAACACCAGCTTACAACCATAGACTACTGAAATGAAAAAACAAAACTTGCATCAATTAATAATAACGTTGTCAATACCACAGACTAAGTAAGCACGGCATTCGTTTTGGTTCACGTTTTGCCAATATCAATTAACTAAAAAAATGTAAAATAAAGCATATATTAAAAATATATTTATTATTATGCTGCATTAATAATAATGAATAATAAAAAGTGACATAGGTATACCTACAGCACAGATAATAAAAAAAAACTATGATAATAAAAGGTACATCATAAAAGAAATCTGTGAAAAAGATAAATACATTGGCGAAGTGATCACGTCGCCAGCAATGGCAACACGCATGGGCAGACTCGACCGGATCCTTACCACCCCCAGCATTTAAAACCGGCGTGAAGTAGTGGCTTTATGCCACTGCGTTTCGCATCAGGTAGTCTCGGGCTCCGGCGCCCAACCCACCTTAAAGGCCGGCAACGCACCTGTAGCTCCTCTGGGGTTGCACGGGGCCGTGGGCGGCGGTAATCACTTACTATCAGGTGACCCGCACGCTAGCTTGCCGTGTCTTTTCCATAAAAAAAAAAAGTAGCAACATCAGCAATAGATATGCCCCGCAAAAGGAGCGCTGACGCTTCCATTCTGTATTAACATTAAAGCCCATCGCGGCGCAGGGGCACAAAGTTAGGTTCAGTTATTTAAATCGGTTAAGCCCTTTCTGAGATTATCCTGAACGCCGAATAATAATTTTTCTAATATATCTTCCACGTACAGACACCGATGAGTTAGGATTTTATTGTATGTAGCGATATTACTATAACTATATAGCTATAACTATAACTTAGGTCCTAAAGACTCCTTAAGGCAAAAGTTTAGAGAAATTAATATATTGACCGTTGCATCTCTCTTATGGGAGGTACGAAAATGCGACTTGCGTGCGTTGCAAACATACATTATAGGTATATTAAAACACGAACATAATTTTAGTGTATTAAGCAAATAATTCTGTGGTTTAAGCAGGCGAAGCCGCGAGCGGGCCGCTAGTTATTAATATAAAATTAAATTTACCATAACTAATTTTTGTATATCTCATTAAATAATTATATATTTTTCGCAATCCGCTTTTCACTATCTGTGGTACTCTGAATAACTCTCTACTCTATGGTACTCTATAGTCTATTTATGTAATAATTATAAAATTTAAATTTAAAAATATCTGTTGATGCTGGTCATGCTGCCCTTTGGGTATATGTGTTCTGTGATGCTGGTGTTGCCGATGAGCAACAAATTTCTGTATTCAAATAGGATGTTTTTGTAATAGTTTATTGGTTTATATGTACGATTTTCGAGTTCGATTTCGAGTACGAGTTGAGCTCAAGGACCGTAAATTAATTTTACTATTACTTTAACAATTTTGTTTGTTGTTAAGTTTGTATTCGTTACTTGTGTGTTGTGTGTGTGTTTTGGCAATATTTTTAGGGCACATAATGTCTTCAAACAAACATTGCATAAAGAAAGTCCTGGCTACAATGGCTACATGTAAAGTTTAAATTATTAACATTTTATTAACATCATTTTCAGATAAAGGCATTCTACCTGCAGAGTGTAAACAATCAGCTGACCTTGTATTATTTTTGGACGATATTTTTTACTCCATAAATGACAGCAAAACAAAAAAAAATATGTCAAACGACTGCTTAGTCCAGGTCCAGGTACCCTTGAATTTTTTTTTACTGCAGTAAAAGTCATGTGTCGCAATAACAACCCTACTTGTGTTCAGTTTGAGTCAACATTTGCAACACTTTTAATAAATAATATTGACAGTGTCCACATCCTAGCAGTAAAATGTGAAAATGACCATTGCCAATCATTACATGATCTCTTTGAATGTCTTCGACCTGCACATTTGATTTTAAATCTATATTTAATTATGTAATGACACTTTTGAAGGTCAAAGAAACCGATCCTCGTATTATAGTACCTCTATAGTATATGTGTGGATATTAAAAAAAAACAAACTAACATTTTTAAATCATGCAGTTAATGTATGAGTAATTTATTTTCCAAACATGAAATTGAATATTTACAATATAGAGAATATGCAGGTTGACTGTGGAGTGATGAGATGTGGGAGTGCAATACTCCGAGCGAAGAATTTATTAAATTAATTTCAAATATCCAAGTTATGTTAAATAAAATAGTTAAAGAAAATTTAGAAAAAAGAAAATTAAAAGAAATAATCAAAACTACAATTTTTATATTAATTGATTTTCATTGTATTCAATAATGTGTTTTACATAATAGTAAATTAGTTGGATATATAATTTATATTGTGTTTTTTTTTTTTGATGTATAACTATTTTAAAAAATACAAAAATATTGGGTGGGGGGAACAAAATTTATGATGTTAGTGAACATTTCCCAAAAAAAA